>JAJPUD010007654.1:3066-47476 GCA_023553655.1 Myrmecobius fasciatus
ACTGTTATGGGAAAATTAGAGAAGTCAGACAACTTCAGTTTCTTTTCCTTATCCAAATGAGTATCTTTCTAGCTCTCTCTGAAGAATGCTCGTTAACTAGAGACAAGCACTGGAGAGAGTAAAAAAAATAACAATTTTCTCAATTATCTTGCCAGTTGTCTAGACATTTTAATTTTTATTTTTCCTGGCAGTAAACTTTAAGAAGCTCAACTTTTTGAACATTCACAAATTTACTGACAGCCCTGACTGGTTGGACTGCCTGAAGAATCTCTCTAAGTTTATTCATGTAAAGAGGAGGTTGTTAGAGCATCCCCTCTGGCATTCTGTGACTAAATAGGGATGTCTTGAATCTTGAGTGACAACCTGTATGGAAACCCCAACCAACAGGCTTCTCCTCACTCTGCAATCCTCCTTTCTACTCAGATCTTGTTAGGACATCTCAAGTAACACTAAACTTGATTCTCTAATTTTCTTCAGATGACATTGTGGCTTAAGAGTATTAATAGATCTAAACTGAATCATAATGATGACATCTGGAATATATTGCATATTAGGCAGGACGAATCCAAATTTTCATATCCTGTTCTAGTTGGTTGTATTTAATTATATTATTTAATGTTTGCTATCTGCTTAGGTGAAGTTCAAAAGCTGCTAGATTATAAGGTTAGAGGGTCGCTAACTATGGATGAGATTTAGAGAAACTTCATGGAGGAGTCAAGAATTCTGTGAGGTGGGATTAAAAGATAGTACATATTATATATGGGGAAGAGCTTTTGCAAAAGCAAGGACAAAGGCAATGAATGGAATGCCCAAAGTTCAGAGTTTGGGAAGGGAAGGAATGTCAAATAGGTTTGGAAAGGTAGGTAGGATCCAGACTGCAGAGGATCAATTGAAAAAAGTTTTATAGGGAATATGAAGCCATTAAACATTTTGAGTGAGGGGTATGGACTGACATATACTTTGAGGAGATTATTTTGGGCAATTGTGTAAAGTATGGGATGGAGAAGGAAATATCCAGAAGTAGATGGACTGATTAGGTTACTGCAATAATCTAAACAATAAGTAATAAGGTTTTGAACTATGTTGATAGTTGTATGAGTAAAGAGAAGTATTCTAATGAGAAATATTGTTGAAAGTAGAAATAGGAAGTATTGCCAACTGATTGGACATAATGAGGGAGAGGGTAAAATCAACAAAAATTCCATGATTTGAAGAATGGTATTGCTCTTGCCAGAAATAGGACATTTGGGGAAACAGGGTAATTTTGTATGAGAGGTGAGTACCAGTTTAGACATTTTGAGTTTGAGATGCTGATGGGGCATCCAATGTAAGGGCCCATGAAAGAAAAATGCTTTGGATATTTCTTGCTCACCTCTCCTTATGTACCTCATTAACATATTGTTTGTTAGTATCCTAATACCATTTTGCTCATACTTCTCCTATATATATTTAGATGAATTAGTATTAAAATAATCTTTTCTACTAGACTGCAAGTTCCATGAGGTCCTGTTTTTTTTTTTATCTAATATTTGTATTGTCTTCAAGGACTAAGCATAGTGTTATACTTGAATGTCCGTTGAATTGAAGTTTTCCTTCTCTTCTTTGACCCTTTATATTTGCCTTCTATACTCTTTTTTTTCTCATTCTCTCCTTCTAGCTCAGTGAGAGGCATATATATGTGTTAAAACGTAGCCCTTATATTTCATCTGGTTTTACTTTTCAATTAAATTAAATGTTATTCTCTTTGTGGCAACAAAGAAAGAGTAGCCTTGTAATTTTCCTTTTCCTGGTATAAATGAATATATCTTCATAACCATCATTTCAATATAAAATGACCCTATATTTACATTTTTCCTCTTCCTTAGTTCCCTAGCTCATCTAGCCATAGAGCCAAGCAAAGTTGATCTCTTCCCCTGAGGCCAAAGACAGATTAGTAAGTCTCTGCCCTACCTCCAAGGTCAGCAGCAGACCTAGACTGACTGTCCTCCATTTTTTCCCCCAGATTCCTGCAGGATATAGTCAGAGGAAATTGTTTGTATTCAAAGCTCACTTGGCTGACAGAGAAATGTCAATCAATAGATCTCTCCTTGCTATGGTCAGTAATAACAAAAAAGATTTTCTACCTCAAATTATGTGAACTGAAAACCTTTTACTAGGATTTCTTCCACTTATAACTGATCTCTTCTTGGCTATGGCCATTTACTTTTTAACTTTGCCCACTTTCCCAAAACTATTATGATTTCATGGAAAGAACTCTGGACATATAATAAAAAGACACAGGAGATCTGAGTTCTGGCTTTGCCAATAACAAATTATGTGATTTTGGGCAAATTACTTTTTACCTCTTGGTGTATCAGTTTATTCATCTATTTAATGGGGGACTGTTTTCCAAGGTTCCTTACAACTTTCAGAGTCTTTGCTTCTAAATAAGCTCTAAATATGGTTGCTTCTTTTTGACACCATAGTCTTCTCTGAGGTAAAGGTTACAAAACCTGCAGAAATCCCAGGCTCTGAGACATGTAAGTAGTCCCAAGACAACAATGGTATTGAAAGGGAATCAGATTATATTATATTAAATTAAATTAAATTAAAAAGTTTTCATACAAGCAAAACCAATGCAACCAAGGTCAGAAAGAAAGCAGAAATATGGGAAACAATTTTTTTACAGCCAGTGTTTCTGATAAAGGCTTAATATATAGAAAACAATGAGAGTACAAGTCATTCCCCAATAGATAAATGGTTAAAGGATAAGAATAAGCAAGTTTTAGATGAAAAAGTTAAAATTGATTAAAGTCATATAAAATGCTCTAAATTATTATTGATTAAAGAAATGCATATTAAATTAACTCCAAGAACCACTTCATACATATCAAATTGGGTAAGATGACAGAATAAGAACATGATAAATGTTGAAGGAGATGTAGGAAAGCTGGGATACTGATGCACTGTTGTGGAGGTGTGAACTGATCCAACCATTCTAGAGAACAATTTAGGACTATGTCCACTATTGTATCCCAAAGAGAAAAAAAGAAAAGAATCCATATGTACAAAAATACTTATAGCAGCTCTTTTTGTGGTAGCAAAAAATTGGAAATTGAGGGAATGTCCATTAATTAGGGAATAGCTGAACAAGCTGTGGTATATAAATGTAATAGAATACTATTGTTCTTTTTTTGAGTTATTAGGTAATTTAATTTTTTATTAATATTTTTTATTTGCAAAACATATGTATGGGTAATTCTTAAACATTAACCCTTACAAAGCTTTCTGTTACAAATTTTTCCCTCCTATTCCCCACCCCTCCCCTAGATGGCAGGATATCCACTACATGATAATTATGCTAGAATACTTAAGAAATCGAATATATGTATAGTTATTGCATCATTTTTTTTGTGCAGGAGAAATCATATCTACAAGAAAGAATAATCCGATAAAGGAAATACAATGCAAGCAAACCTCAATAGAGAACATGAAAATGTTATGTTGTGGTCCACATTTCACATCCCTCTCTCTGGGTGTATATGGATCTCTTCACCAAACAATTGGAACTGGTTTGAAGCATTTCATTGTTGAAGAGAGTCATATCCATTAGAACTAATCCTCATATAGTATTGTTGTCATGAATAATGATCGCCTGGTTCTGCTCACTTCACTGAGCATTAGTTCATGCAAGTCTCTCCAGGCCTCTCTGAAATCGTCCTGCTGGTCGTTTCTTACAGAGCAATAATATTCCATAACATTCATATACCATAATTTATTCATCCACTCTCCAATTGATGGGCATCCATTCAGTTTCCAGTTTCTAGCCACTACAAAAAGGGCTGTCACAAACATTCTTGCACATGTGGGGCCCTTTCCTTCTTTTATGATTTCTTTGGGATATAAGCCCAATAGAAACACTGCTGGTTCAAAGGGTATGCATAGTTTGATAACTTTTTGAGCATAGTTCCAAATTGCTCTCCAGAATGGTTGGATCTGTTCACAGCTCCACCAACAATGCATCAGTGTCCCAGTCTTCCCACATCCCCTCCAACATAGAATACTATTGTTCTGTAAGAAATGATCAGCAGAAGGGTTTCAGGAAAACCTAGAAAGACTTACATGGATTGATGCTGAGTGAAGTGAGCAGAACCAGGAGAACATTGTACATAGTAACAGCAATGTTGATCAATTATCCATGATTCTCAGCAATACAATGACCCAAGACAATCAAAAGACTTGGGATGGAAAATACTATCTACATCCAGAAAAAGATTAATTGCAAATCGAAGCATATTTTCACTTTTTAAAATTTTGGTTTTTTTCTTTCTTATGGCTTTCCCCTTTTGTTCTGATTCTTATTTCACAACATGACTAATATAGAAATACTCTAACATGATTGTACATCTATAGCCTATATTAGATGGTTTGCTGTCTTGGGGAGGAGGAGGAGAAAAGGGAAAGAGGGACAAAAATGTGGAACTCAAAATCTTATAAAAATGAATGCTAAAAATTGTCTTTTCATGTAGTTGGAAAAAGTAAAATGCTATAAAAAAGGAAGTTTAATTCTGATTCTCTGACTTCTTTACTGTATTTCAATACGTCATCTACAATATTCACCTATAATAAACCAGAAAATGTTCAGTGGCCTAGGATGTTTGAAAATCTTTAAATGAAAATGCAATATTTAGGGGCTATTAGCTGGTGTAGTGGATAGAGCACCAGCCTGGAAGTCAGGAGGAACTGAGTACAAATCTGGTCTCAGACATTTAACACTTCCTAGCTGTATGACCCTGGGCAAGTCACACCTCAATTTTCCCAACCCCCCCCAAAAAAAAAGAAAGAAAAAGAATGTAATAGTTAATCATAAACTTTATCTTTAAAAAAGATGAAAGGGAATCAGCTCTTGGACATAATAGATTGTTTAGGGTGTTTCCAAGATAAGCAGCAATTCTCCCCTGAGAGATAGGAATATGTTCTGGAAAGGAAATAAGCATTTTTTAAGTACCACTTATTAAATGCCAGAAAGTGTGCTAAGCACTTGGGAAATAAATTTAAAATTTTTTAAAAAGTCCCTATCCTCAACAAGCTTACATTTTATCAGAGGAAGAAAGGACACAAAAGGGAATATTTTGGTTTTGTCTTCAGGCCAAAAAGAACATGAGAATATTCAATAGGACAATTAATAATCCTGACAAATCTAGAGCTAGAAATGGCAAGATGGATAGCTCTCTAAGCTGTGACATTTTGGGAGAGTTAATGGAGATGAAACCAAGAATGCTTTCTTGCATTTTTTCTTATAACAGCACATAATTATAATTTTAAGACATTTTGATGCCTACTTTGTATATAATTTCCAAATAATACAAATAAATTAAAAGCAATGAAAGATTCCTTCCCACCCCAAGTATGCTAAGCAATTATCTATGTACAAGATAGATTGAATAAATAGAAATAGATTTAGCATTTCTTCAGGGGCTACTTTGTTGGATATAATAAAGTAAAAAAGGTTTCCATCAGGCATAAGGGGGCACCTTGATTTTCAAGGTATTAAAACATTGGAGTAAGGAATCAAAGGAGGATTTGATTTTTGTTCCAAAAAATCTTCAATAAAAAAAGAGACATCTGCTCTTTGTAGTTTAGAAAGTCACTACCAAAATACCTCTTGAGGTCCCTTCAAGCTTTTAGATGTTACTCATAACTGATAATGTCCTCAGGGATGACTTTATATTTTATGACAATCTTAATTTTTTTCAATTAAATGACATTTAATTTTTTACTCTCCCTCTATATTTCCCATTGAAAATATTTTTCAAAAACCTTCGTAACAAATATACCTAGTAAAGCAAAACAAATTCCCACTCTGGTGACTTTCTAAAATGTAATAATAACAACAATGACAATAATAATAAATAACATTTATGTAATACTTGCTTATATGTTAGGCATTGTGCTAAACATTATTACAATTATCTTTTGATTCTTACAATAACCCTTGGAGGCAGGTACTATATACCTATATATGCCATATTCTTCATCGTGAGGCTATTAAATTAACTCTCTATTAGAAAATGGATAGCATACTTCATCATCAGTCCTCTGGATTCATGGTTAGTCTTGCAAAGTTGTCTGTCTTTATAATGTTGTTACTGTATAAACTATTGATCTGGTTCTGCTCACTTCATTCTTAATCAATTCATTCAAGTCTTACTTTTCATAATTTATTATGATACTATTCCAGTATTACATACTATATATACATACTATACTATATGATACTGTTCCATTATATTTGTATACTTATTATACTCATTCCCAAGTTGATGGATACATGCTTAGTTTCTAGTTTTTTTTATCCCTACAAAAGAGCTGTTATAAATATATAGATATAGATATGTATGGATTCTTTTCCTTTTTCATTGATTTATTTGGGATATAAATCTAGTAGTGTTAGTTCTGGGTCGAAGTAACTTTCCTTGAAGGATATTCATAAGCATAGAGATGGAGACTGTTTCTATAGCTAACCCCACTTATTTATCCTTACAGATTAAAGAAAAACAATAAGAAATGTCAGGATCCAAGTTTACAAAGTTCCCATACTGTTGCTAGACCTGGAAGAGCAAGCAAGAGACATCTAAAAAAAAAAAACCTCTCAGTAAATCACTGCAACCTCTTCAAAGGATTTGCCTGATAATTTTCACAGACACAAGTTGTAAAACATATGAACCTAAAATGCATTTTAAAAGCCTTGTTAATGAAAGAACTCCACAGAACTCATATTAGAGAGCTCCCACTTGATTGGTAGGAAGGGAGAGGGGGAAGTACTGTAAGAGAAAGGGAATGGAGATTGAAGTCCGGTGGGGAAAAGTGAAGTGAGATCCAAAAGAGACAGGAAGATGAATTATGTTTTGGATTAGTTCATAACACCCAGCATGTATATGTTGTTGTTGTTAAGTCATTTAATCATGTTCTTTTATCCCATGGACCTTAGCATACCAACCCCTTTTATCTTGTAGTATTTCACCAAAGTCTATCCAAATTCAAATTCATTGTTTCTATGACAATATCTATCCATCTCATGCTCTGCCATCCCCTTTACCTCTTCCTTTCATCACCAGGGTCTTTTCCAATGTGTTCTGTATACTCAAAGTGTTTAAACTTTTGCTTCAGTATTTAACCTTCCAGTGAATAACATAAATTTAAGTGTAAATATTGACTGATTTGATTTTCTTGCTATATAAGGAATTCTCAAAAGTCCTCTCCAGAGCCACAATTCAAAAATCTCAATTCTGTGGTGTTCGGCTTTCTTTATAATCCAACAGCCATACATTACTATTGGAAAAACCATAGATTTGACTATATGACCTTTGGTGGCAATTGTGACATCTGATTTTTAGTATGCTACCCAGATTTGCCATAGCTTTCCTTCCAAGGGAAAAGTGTCTTTTTAATTTCATGACTGCAGTGATCTTTGAGCCCAAAATATCAAATCTGTCACTGCTTCCATATATTTGCTCTCTCTTTGCCAGGAAGTAATGGGACCAGTTGCCAAATCTTAAGTTTTTTATGTTAAGCTTTAAGCCAGCTTTTATACTCTACTTTTTTATCCTCATCAAGAGGCTTTTTAATTCCTCTTCACTTTCTTCATCAAAGTGGTATCATCTGCATATCTGAGATTGTTGATATTTCTCTGGCAACCTTAATTCTGGCTTTTGATTCATCCATCCTGGCATTTCTTATGATGTACTCTGCATATAAATTAAATAAATAAGGTGACAATGTAGAATCTTCTCAATCTCCTTTCCCAATCTTAAACTCATCGGTTGTTTCTTGTTCATTCTAATAGTTGCTTCTTGATTTATATACAGGTTTTGTAGGAGACAAGTAAGATGACCTGGTAATCCTATCTTTTTGAGGACTTGCCACATTTTGTTGTGAACCACACAGTCAAAAAGGTTTTAGTATATTATCAATGATGCAAAAGTAGGTGTTTTTCGGAAATTCCTTGCTTTCTCCATAATCCAACAAATATTGACAATTTAATTTCTAGCTCTTCTGTCTTTGAAAATCAGCCTGATCTTCTGGTAATCCTTGGTTCACATATTGCTGAACCCTAGCTTGCAGAATCTTGAGCAAACTTTGCTGCTGTGTAAAATGAACATAATTACTTGGTAATTTGAACATCCCTTGATATTGCCCATTCTTTAGGATTGGGACATAGAATTTATTTTTTCTAATCCAGTGACCACTGTTGAGTTTCTCAAATTTTCTGAGATATTGAGTGTAGCACTTAAGTATTTTAATAAATGCTTATTAGATTGAATTAGAAAATCAACTTCTGGAATTTACATCTACCGCACCATATATTCCCTTTAAATGTTTCAATTACCAAGTAATAATTCTAAGAATCATAAAATTAAGATCTGGAAGGGACCTTAGAAAGTCATTTGGTCCAATTCTCTCATTTTTGGAATTTAAGAAAACTTGAGTCTTGGAGAAATTGTGTTTTGCTTTCATGAACCAAGTAGTAAGTATCAGAACTGAAATTTGAATTCAGATCCTCTGATTTCAAAACCACTCTCACCACTACACTATACTTCTGGACTAAAGAATACCTAAGGGGAAGCCCTGACTTTTAGCACCAAACCTTATTCTACCATATAGGTGGTGGAGGGTTATGTCCTATGCTCCTGAATGTTTTTGGTATTCACACAAACTCCTAATATTCACAAGAAATTATTTTCAAAGTTAATATAGAATTTTGTTATTTTGAACTTATTTTACCTTAGATAAAAACATTCTAAATTGGATTATATTCTCCATTCAGGACATAACAAGGGACATAAAAACCAATGGAGCAGGTGCCCTGAGGCTTCAAATTTGGAGAAGTCCCAACATTCTACTTTGCATTACAAATTGTCTTGTAAGAAATGACTGATCCTCAGAGGGGACCATGGAGCCCCAATGTCCACCTGTCCAAATAAAGAAAATCCAGTGTTAATTCCTTCCTCAGTCATTTACTTGCTGTGTGGTCCTTACCAGATCACTCAACCTCTCTGTGCCTCAATTGCTTCATCTATAAAATAGAGGGATTGTATTCCCATGATCCTAGGATTTCCCTTTTCCTTTGAATTCTGAGTTCTGGAATATAGGAGGCCAAGTGTTACAGAAGAGAATCCTTTCCTATTTCCTTGGGTTATCTGCCCTGGGAAATATTTTGAACCAGGCAAAATTTGCCTGCTATCTTTTTTATTTCCCTTCCTACATGGTCCTTCCACCCTTTAGTGTCCCTTTCTCCAGAAACATAGTGCCCTGCCTCATACTGCTCTGAGTTGCCTACTGTAACACCCTTATCTAGGCTTGTTCTATGTACTAAATTGGTCCAAGCACAAGCTCTTTGAATAATCTACTTTCATTCCCCTCCTCAAACCTACATCCCTCAGGGGAGCTGATTTCAGCTAGGCTTAGGAGAAAAGCAATCTGATTGTCTGATTGAAGTTCTGCAGCTCACATTAATGTGTGAATAACTGTCAACCTCTTAACTTTCCCAGCAGTATTTGAATTTTTAAAAGAAAATGCTTAGTAACCCAAATTAATCTCTAATTTTAGGAAGGGTAACAAGGTAAAGCTTAAAAAAAATTCCAGGCAGCACTGGGGTCAGGGGAAGATCATTTGGGGAAGAAAATTGTCCCCACAGGCTGGTCAATCCCTTCTGAGAATCTGCTTCTAAGATCAGCTTCCTTAACCTGTTCAGTTTTCCATGTTTTTTTTTCTCCTCCATTTTTGAACACACTAATTCTCTGATGCGGGTAGATTCCACTGCAGCAACAGCTGTAGCTGCAAGGATTCTAGCAATTGGAGGATGGGTCAGAGAAGAAAGAGGCAGGGACAGAGTTAACTGTTTGTAATGTCTGGGTAATTTATTAAATGGAACCTGTATAAATTATCTCCCTTCCCCTTTCTCCATTTACAGCATTGAGATTAAGTAGAATAGAAGAAAGAAGGCTAGATGTTTTTTCCTTTTAAAATTTCTAAATATTCATGTATTGGAACAAAGGAGGCATGATTCAATTATTTATTGATAGGATTATATGATAAAAAATTTGGAGATCATTGGATTAAAGTACACTGGAAAACACTAGACTATAGTAAGAGAACCCCAGTTTTTCCTGAAATATAAAAGTTCTATTTGAATGACAATTACTTTAATGTAATCTAATTCACAGCACTGTTGTGAACATTAAAATTTTAAGTTGATGCTATAATAAATAGAATTCAATTTACATTTTTTTCCAAAACAATTTTTCTTGTCATGATTCTGGATCCTAATCCTCTTCCTTCTGTATAGTCTTGGTAACCCAAACAGCAACAAGGCCAACCTTGTACCCATTTGGAGCTTTTCTTTTGATAGTGAATACAAAGGATGATCTCCTTTGAAGAATGTTTCACAGCTAGGTGGCACAGTAGATAGAGCACCAGCCCTGAAGTCAGGAGGGCCTGAGTTCAAATCAGACCTCAGACATTTAACACTTTCTAGCTGTGTGACCTTGGGCAAGTCACTTAACCCCAATTGCCTCAGCAAAACAAACAAACAAAAAGAATGTTTCACAGAGTTCATGGCTACATATTGCTTGGGTTACCAAGACTATACCGAAGAAAGAGGATTAGGATCCAGAATCATGACAAGAAAAAATATTTTGGAAAGTATAAATAGACATTTAGCCAGTAGATGGCCTGGGCTTTGCATTTGTGGTAGATATGACCTGTGCTAGGATGGGTTTATCAATATAGCCTCTCCCCGGCCTGTTTGTAGAGAAGATCACTTTCTTAGAGCATGAAAGTAGCTTTACCCATGTTTTCTTCATTTCATGATAGTGGGAGATAACTGTCCAATTATTTCCAGATATATATGTAAGTTTACCCCAGATATAAGATTTTTTCTTATAAAGAATGGACCTTTGAATACAGTACCAAATAGGGATTGCCAGTGCCAAGATGAGCTTTCTTATACAATATACAATGACAGGAGATATGTCTTTAGTTATAATGAACAATTCTATCCTCTGCTTAAACTAATAAGAATCTTAGAAAATTATTTTGCAAAGGGAGCTTCTTGGCCTGAACCACTATCTTTTTCACAATGTCCTTGATGTAGCCCTATCTCTCAACTATGTCTCTATGCTGCCCAAAATTTGTGAGCCCCTTTTCTGCAATTTAGTGGGCACGGAAGACAGAACTAGTATCTTTTCTCTGGCTGTAGATTACTAAGTCCATCATTGGGTGATTTGGCTCTAGAATAGTAATAAAGAACAAGAACACTGGATTTAAAGTCAGACAACTTGACTTCAAATCTTCACTCTTCTACATGACCATGAGCAAATGAATTAACTTTTCTGGGCCTTTATTAACAAGCATTTATTTAATACTGGTTATATGTCGGTACTTTGCTAAGCCCTGGAGATACAAAAAAGGAGAAAAAACTAATCCCAAACTCTCCCATTGAGCTCATATTCTAATGTTTTCACATCTCTAAAAGAGGGTCCTTTGGACTAGGTGATCTCCAAAGTCTCTTTCATCTCTGATGCTAAAATTCTATTCATTAAGAAAAACGGAAGAGATGATATGCTCTTTCTTTACCAAATGAGGAGCCAAGTAGGTGTTAAAGTGGATATGTTGTATTTGGAGTCAGAAAGATGTGAGTTTAAAACCTTTCCCAGACATCTATTAGGTATATGACCTTGTGTAATTCACCTAATTCATCCACTTCAGTTTCCTTACCTGTTGTTCAATCATGACATGTCCAATTCTTCATGATTCCATTTGGAATTTTCTTGGCAAAGATACTGGAGTGGTTTGCCACTTCCTTCTTTAGTTTATTTTACAGATAATGAAACTGAAGCAAACAGGATTAAGTGACTTGCCCAACATTAGTAGTAAGTTTCTGAGGCAGGATTTGAACTCATGAGCATTAGTCTTCCTGACTTCAGGCCCAGCACTCTTAACACTTGTGCCACCTAGTTGCCCTTTTTTACCTATAAAATATAGTTAATCATAGCACCTACTTCTTAAGGTTGTTTCAAGAAGAGAAAATGTCTCTAGAGTGCTTTGTATACCTCAAAGCACTAAATAATAATGATAATGATAATGATTATTGTTATCTGACTTTTATTTACGAACACATATTCCCTTCCCAATTCCAACCTGCCATATTTCTTTTTACTCTGTAAATTTTCTCAATGTTCTCTCTCTCATAACTGTCACAGATGGGGACAACACAACAGATTAGAAATATTCAACCTGAATGTCTCTTTACTAATGAGTAGGGACATCATTACTATGAAGATTATATTAAGGGCTCTGTTGTACTTGAAGGAGTCAAATAATTATGGATACCTTGTCTACCTTTGGAAAGTTTATAGCTAGACTTCTATTGCTTTTCAAATATTTGTCTTCCTAGTATATACTTTCTTAGTCCAGTCCTGCATTTGGGTTCCAAACTCTTGAATTGGGCCTAACCCATTCATTTGAATCTGTCCATTTGCCAAGAACTTTCAAACACTTTTTTGAAAATTGCTCTGGCTCAGGGGATTGGAGAGAGGTCCCATTTAAGTCTCTAAGATAGATTGGCTAATGCCATTGCACTTTTCTTTTGTCCCAATATCTGTTTATTTGTCCTTTTGGTCCTATATCTGAACCCTTCCCAAATATTCATAGCCTCTTAGGTCAAATATGAAATGTTTCTATTCACCTGAAACTTCCTGTTTTCAATTCTCAAATTCTGCAACTCCACAAATGCAAATATCCATTAATTTCAGGAATTGTCAATAGCTAGAGGTGTAAATGAAGATTAGGAGTTCTGAAGAATGTGTATGCAAAGAAATAATAGTCCCTTGTGTTTAGAGCTGAAATGGGATGTGGGATGAGCCTCTAGTCTCAAGGTACCTAACCTTCTTGTGTGTCATAGACCCCCTTGTCAGAATAATATCTTTAAATAATTGAAGGAAATAATAAATGTAAGTTAGAAGTTAGTGAAAATAAAAATACATTTTCTCCATCCATATTTATAGACTTCCTGAAATTTACCCAGAGAGTTCAGATTAAGAACCCTTTATCTAGCTTAATCCTCACACTTTATAAATAAGGCACAAATAAAAAGTTTTTTTCCAAGGTCAAATAGATCATTTGTCATGATGTGCCTGGACTGTTTACAATTCAAAGTCCTCTGCTTTGTTTCCATAGCACAAGTCTTTTCCAGGCTCACAAAGACAAGCAACAAAGCTTGGGCCAATTTAACTTCAATTAGTTTTTCATTTTGGAGCTGCTCTTGAGAGCTTTATATTTTATTTAGTGTGTTAAATGGTAGCAGCTGAATATGGAAAAGAGTTATCTGGGAATAGGTGCCTCAAATCAGGACTTGAGTTGGAGGAAAAATAATGAGTAAAATAGCTTGCTTTCTGTTTACATGATCCATATATTGCTATCTTCTTAGACCCACCAGATTCTTTCAGCCATGTTTACTATCTGCTTTCTTCTAGGCTCTAATATCTTCCTTGTGACTTTGAATGATTTGACTGATTGGACACTTTCTTCTGCTTCTTATTACAATATCCTTTCTCTGTTAATGCCCCTTTTTCCTCAATAGAATTTTATTTTTCCAAATACATGTGAAGATAATTTCCAACATTCAACATTCATTCATTGGAACACTTTGTGTTCCAAATTTTTCTCCCTTTCTTCCTTACCTCCATCCTCTCCAAGACTGCAAACAATCTGATATAGATTAAATATGTGCAATTCTTGTAGTCATATTTTGATATTTGTCAAGTTAAACAAGAAAAAGCAGACCAAATGAGAAAAACAATGAGAAAGAAAACAAAAACAAAAAATGGTGAAAATACTCTGCTTTGATCCATATTCAGTTTCCATACTTCTGTCTTTGAATGTGAATGACATTTTCTATTCCAAGTCTATTGAAATTGCCTTGAATCACTGTATTGTTGAGAAGAGCCAAGTCTATCACAGTTGATCATTACACAATCTTGTTACTATGTACAGTGTTCCACTGGTTCTGCTTACTTCATCCACAACAATCCATAGTCATGTCCTTTCTGGCAGTTCAGAGATCACTTCTTTTGAGAAGGCTTTTTTAAATTTTTATATTTCATGGTTTCTCCCTCCTCCATTAATCTTCTATTTGTTTATTAGTGTCAGATTTTGCCCCCTTAGTAGAATGTGGACTTTTTGTAAATAAGGACAGTAGTATCATTTTTATATTGGACACCAGGGATAGCACCTTGAATACAGCAGAAACTTTAATATATGTTTAATATGTATGTTTAATATGTTTGAGTTTCATCTCTTCCATTCCCTCTTCCTAAAGTGCTCATCATTTCATGTCATCCCTGCTCTCAAACAACAGGCAATGAACATTGGGCTTTTCGTAAAACATTTCATACTGTTCTCATAGAAAATACAGAGCACTGTGGACTACACAGTAATACAATTGGGTAACTTTGGAACTTTCTGAGTGTCAGATCTTAAGGAGTAGTCATTAGAGAATAGAGCAATACTAATGACTATTTTTATAGTCATTAGTATTTTGGGAATCTGTGCGTGACCTTGTCTTATTTAATTTTTTCTTTTTAAACCAGTGGCTTAGATAAGGGCAGATGGTATGAGAAGCAAATTTTAAAATGACATTAAGATAGGTAAGATAGCTAAAGCATTGTCTTGATAACAGATTTAGAACCTACAAATACTTGAGAGGCTTGAGTGCTGAAGTGAATCTAACAACATACACATCAAAATATCAGCTTGACATTGTCAAATGTTCAGCATCAGAAACTGATAAGATTTTATTAGTAAAAATGATGTTTTAAAAAGAGTCATGAAAATCTATTTACTTTACCACTGCACTCTAAGAACCATGGGTTTTTTCCCCACCTGACTTAAAGCTAAAACTTTCTATATGTATTGTCTCTCCCCATTAGAATATGAGCTCCTTCAAAAATCATTTTTATTTTCATTCCTCATACTTAGTGTAGTTCTTTGCAATAAGAAATGTTTAATAAATGATTTATTTAATTATTTCTTCATCATTAGACATTTGTGTGATCCCAGGCAAATTATTTAAATTCTCTGTGCCCTATTTACCTTTTCTGTAAAACAAGGAAATTTAATTCAATGGTCTAATTTCCTTTCAATTCTAAATCTAGGATTCTATGATTTTATGGTAGGCTTGTAGTGATCTGTCCTGATCAGATCACATTTGGAGTACTATGGTTAGTTCTGGGTACTAAAATTTAGGAAGGGCATTGTTAAGCTGTCCAAAGGAAGCCAATTACAATATTGAATACCCTTAAGTCCATGTCACATGAGAATAGGTTGAAAGAACTAGGAATGTTTATCACAAAGAAGAAAAGACTCAAAGGACCAGAAAGCAATCATTTGAATGAGGAATTGCAATTGTTCTGTTTCATCTCAGAAGGCAGAATTAGTAGCAAAGAGAAAATTTAGAAATATCAGGGAAAAGTCATAACAATTGGAGGTAAAAATTAGTTTAGAAGTAGAATAGATTGTCTTAGGAGTTGGTGAAGTTTCTCTCATTAAAAATCTTCAAGATGAAGATACTTGTCAGGTATGGTGTAATACGGATTCCTTTTTGGGTAGGGGCTGTTCTAAGATACTACTGAGATTTCTCTCAACTCTAAAAATGAGTAATTCTAACTACTGTTAATTAACTATAGAAGGATTTTTAATTAACTATTTCCCCAGACATATTCAAAAAAATTTTTTTACATTTGTTTTTAGGATTTTTGAGTTCTAGGTTCTCTCCCTTATCCTCACCCACAATTAAGAAACCACAAGTGAAGTTATGCAAAACATTTCCATAAAATTCAATTTGTGAAATAAAACAGAGATCTTCCACCCTAATGAAAATAAAAACCCTCAAGAAAAATTAGGTTAAAAATAAGAGAAAGAGTAATAGAAAATGCTTCTATCTATATACAGACTCAATCAGTTCCTTCTCTGGGTATGGGTAGGATTTTTATCCTAAGCCCTTCAGAGTAGGTATGGATGATTGTACTACTGAGAATAACAAAGTCATTTATAGCTGGTCATCCCAGAACATTGCAATTATTTTGCATACAGTATATTTGACTTTGTTCATGGAGCATTTTCCAGGATTTTTTTTTCCTGACAGCATCCTGCTCATCATTTTCCAAAGAACAATAATATTCTATCAGAGAAACTTGCTTCAATTTTCTTTACAATTACTATTGTTAATTGTATTTCCCTCCATTTATTTTCTCTCTCCTTTCACCCTCTCTCTCCTCAAAAGTGTTTTGCTACTGACCATTTTCTCCCCCACTATGTCTTCTCTTTTATCAACCTCCCCTCTTCCCATATCCCATTCCCTATAGAGGATTTTTTTTGTTCCAGCTCAAGTTGGACTAGATGGGCTCTGTGGTATCTTCAAACTTTGATTTCTTAGCATTGGATAGTTTGCTCAACTATTTGCCTGAATTTGGCTTTAGACTTTTACTCCTACCTCTAGTTAGTTGAGCACCTACTAGATCTTTGATTAGCTCTTTTTGCCTTGCCTTCTCCTCCCCTCCCTTCATTTCTTTGTGTAATATGAACCACTAGGATTTCTTTCTTGTTAAAGATATCATCATCCTTTCAGTCATTCAAACTTATAACCTAGGCTTCATTCTCAACTCCTCACTCTCTCACCATTTATATCAAATATGTTGCCAAGGCCAGATGATTTTATCTTTGTCACATTTCTTTTAGATGCCCTCCTCTTAAATGTGCAAAAATGTTTGCAGCAGATCTTTTTGTGATGGCAAAGGATTGAAAAATTGGAGAATGACTGAATAAGTTATGTATATGAAAGTAATGGAATATTATTCTACAAAAATGCTGAATAAGCTGATTTTAGAAAGGTCTGGAAAGATTTACATGAACTGAAGCTGAGCGAAACAAGCAGAACCAGGAATACAGCATATACAGTAACAGCAAGATAATCAACTGTGACAGACTTGGTTCTTCTCAGCAGTTCAGTGATCCAAGGCAATCCCAATAAACTTTGGATAGAAAATGCCATTTTCATCCAGAGAGAGAACTATGGTGACTAAATGTAAATCAGCACATTCTATTCTCATTTTTTTCTTCTGTTTTTTTTTTCTCTTGTGGTTTCCCCCTTTTGTTTGGATTTTTCTCTCCCAAGATGATTCATAAGAAAATACATGAAAAAAAGAATGCACATGTATAAGCAAAAAAGTTTTTTTACATGTAATTTTGGACAATAAAAATAAAAAAATAAAAACAGATGTGCTCATTTCTCCTCTGATACTGCTCCTATCTGAGGTTCAGGATTTCATTATCTCAAATAATTATACAACCAAGTTACATGCAAAACAAATTGGAAATAACTAATAAAGAGAAAGCACTAAAACTGAGAGAGATTGGGAAAGGCTTTCTGTTGAAGATGGGAATTGAACTTGTGTTTTAAAGAAACCAGTGAATCCAGAAAACAGAAGTGAGGGAAAGCATTTCAAGCATGGGGAAGGTAGCCAAAAAACTGCTTGGAGTCAGGAGATATGTCTTGACTGAAGTTTCTTATTGGAGGAATAGTTAGAAGGCCAATGTCACTTGATTGAAGAACACATGGAATATTGGGGGTAAGAGGACTTGAACGGTGGAGAAATAGGTTATGAAGGAAGGGTTTTGAATGACAAATAGAGGATCTGATATTTGATCCTAGTGGTGATAGGGACCTAGTAGTTTATTGAATAGGGAGTAGCATAATCAGAATTAAGGAAGATCACTTTGACAGCTGAATAGAAGATGAATTGGAGTGGGGAGGGGCTTGTGGCAGGAAAATCCATCAGCAATCTATTTCAATAGTCCTGGGATGAGGCAATAAGGGCCTGTACCCAGGGTGATGGTTCAGAAAACAGGTCACTTTCCTCAAAGTACTCATATCCTACTGGAAGGATGCAGTTTATTGTGTTCCTTACCCCTTTACCTCCATTTTTTAGAAGACTTATTTCTAGTTGGAGGCTGGAATGGAGGAAAGCAGTGTGGAATTATGCTGAAATAGCCAAGGTGACAGAAATGGGATTTCAAAAGGAATTAGTCATAGGAGTGAGTAGAGTAAGTAGGAGCTGTCCAACGTACCTTTGGTAGATTTACTATGTGTTCTGATTACTTGCATTTGTTTTGTGATTACTTGCATCTTAGTGATTTGTCTCTAAATCACTAAGAATATTTTCTTATAAATATAGCCTAGAAAAACCACACAAGATCTCATGCATGAGTGGCAAAAGGGACTAAAATCTTGTGGGGGGAATAGAGGTCAGAAGCCATAAGTCTGTCAAAGTAGTAGTAGTTTGGGAAATTATGGGGAAGTGATCTCAGAAAAATAGAGTATTGGATTTTATCTTGGACAGGACCCAGCCCAGACATTAAGACAACAGGAAGAACCAATAATCTGGACTTGAACCCTTCTCTCCAGTCTCTGAGGGTTTCAGTCTAGAGATCTTGGAAAGAATAATCAACAAAGGAACAATATGAAAAACCAGAGCCATCTTTCAACTAGCGACTGACATACAGAGAACTTGTGACCAATTTTTCAGTCTAAGAGTCATGTTAAAAAAAAAGGAAAAAGATCAGATGAACAATGGAAATGATGAAAGGCTTGGAGAATAGAATCTACAAGGAAAGATGAAAGGAATAGGGATTACTTAACTTAGAGAAGAACATGGTGGAGGGACAATTTAATGGATGTTTTCAAGACTTTGATAGATTAGTAACAAAGAGAATGTTGGACACTGGGTGGTTATTTCCCCCAAGAGACCAAAATTTTATTAAATGGCATTATAGTAGAAGCAGACACTCTTTTTCAGGATTGACAGGCATTTCATCAGCATTGTGCCAGCTGAATATGGAATTGGGTCTCTGGAAAAAATCTTAAGTCCTGTAGCCTTGCTAACATGTCCTTTACATCTCCTTGGCTCTCTGCATCCATTTCCCTATGTCATCTTCCCCTATTTGGAGATTCTAGCCACTTTTGTGTTCCCTTAGATTTTTGGAAAGAAGAAGATCAATGAGTACTTCTCATATGTCAAAACTGTCCTATATTCTCAGAAGAACTGTTCTAGTTACAACAAATACAGAACCCATTCAGTTTTAAGCTTTTCAAAGTGCTCTTGCCTATTATTTTGTTAAATGGCTAATTCAATCTGGAGTAGAGGTGTCTTTCTCTTATTATTATTACAGTATTGTAGATTTAGGGCAGAAGGGGCTTTAAACTTGACTCTGCTACTTGCTGTGTAACCTTGGACAAGAGAGTTAATATTTCTGGTTCTGAGTTTCTTTATTAGTAAAATCCAGGGGGTTGGATTAGATGGTCTCAAATGACCAGTCTAACTCCAAATTTGGGATCTTATGATTTAATTGTATGGAAACTGATGCCCCAAGAGATTAAGTGACCTGTCTGAAAATGCATAGAAAATAAAGTGTCAGGGGTAGTAATTCTTATACTAGATGGTGAAAGTTCTCTTGGTTCAAATCTAGTGTAAGTTCTATACAATATCTTAGGACCTCAGAATACCAGTGCTCAAAGGGATCTTAGAGAATATGCACTTCTACTATTTCATTTTTCGGAGAAATGAAGTGACAAGCAAGGTTTCATAGATATTTAACAGCAAGGACTGTTGACTAGCCTTAAAAAACCTCTCGCAGTTTAGAACTAGAACCTAGGTTTTTCCTGGTCCCTATTTCTATGCTATTCCTAGAGTTCATACTCCTTAATAGCTTCTTGAGGGCAGAGAAAGTCTTTTGCTTCTTTTTGTATCCTCAGTGCTTAGCACAGTTTGTGATACAAAGTAGCTACTTGGTCACTGTTTATTGATGGATTGATTATTATTAATAACTGAAAGATCTGTCTGCTTTCTTGTTGAGACTTTGTGGAATTGAACTCTTTGGGATGTACCTTCAACAGAGATGAACACCTCACTGAGGCTCTAAGCCACATCAAAGGGGATGGAAGAAATTGCTTTACCAGGATGGGAGAAATTGCTTAGCCAAGAAAATTACTCTCATTCATCAAGATGGTGATGAAAGGGGTGGGGGGAAAAGGCAGGCAGAGGACATTCAGAGTGATTTATCTTGTTCACTTTCTTAAGGAGAGCAGTTACAACTTTGCTTTGACTTAGCCTGGAGGCTCTGGCTTTCAATGTGTTCTAGGAAAGGGAATGTTCAGCTCAGGGCACTTGTTACTGATAGCCAGGAAAAGTGTCTTAGAATTTTTGGGATGCTCTTGATTCATAATTCAATTTAATGAATATTTATTAAAAGTATGCTATGTGCTAGGTACTGTGCTAAGCATTACAGATACAGAAACTAAAATTAACAAAGTTATTGCTCTCAAGAAGCCCACATTGTATTTATATTGAATGTTTTCTCTCCATTTCCTTTCCAATGTGGAAAGAGGTTCACATAGGCTGCTTCCCCCTGCTTATTAGGTCTGAAGAAGTTGGTAGGGAAGAGTCCCTGAGGGAAACTGCCACTTAGGAGTTAGAGAAATCTTTGGAGATTAAGCTGATTAATAGACTCCTTTTTCCTGCATCTATCTTTGTGGTGCAAGAGCAAGAGGCTGAGTATAGGTATTCAGGTACAAGAGATACACTTAAGCTAGGGATGCTACTGTATCAACTCACTATGATATTTGAAGCAAGTCATATCTCCTCTTCTATTAAATGAGGGTATTGGATTAGATATTCTAGCATCCCTCCCAATTCTGACAGTCTGTGATTCTATAAATTAGAAATTCTATGAAATTGAAGATGCTTATGGAATACTGATTAAAGAATAAATGGAATACAATTACTTAGTAAATATTTGTTAAATTTAACTGAATGTAAGTTTAACCTGAGAAAATTTTCTGGAGAAGGTGAAGTCTTTAGCAGAATATGAAAGAAATTAAATAATGGAGAGATACATAGAGGATATTAAAGGCAGGGGAAATATATGGGGAAAAGGCATAGGGGAATTAAATGCCAGGTGAGGAATTACACTTGACACCATTAGACACCAGGCAGTCACAGTTACTTTGAAGTCCTTGGAGAGGCAAGTTATATAGATCAACAGAAGATATGTGGCTCAGACAAGGATTTTTCCTCATCCTATTCCTCATCCTTCCAGGCTTCCTGCCTGGGGAAAAAGTTCTCTTGTCCAGAGTGATTCCTTTCCCATTATTGTCACACATTTCTGGCAAGTCACAAAGTGCTGGATCCAAGGCTCCCTGCACTGTCCTCTCTGCCAGACCCTGCAATCCATCATTCATATTGACAAGACTGAAAACCAAGCTGTATGGGCCAAAAAGGGAACAGTGCTGCATGCTAATCATAGTTAGTGGGTCGATTAGCCACAAAGAGGAAAAACATTGGAGGGCAGGCCAAGAACATATCTGAGGATCTACAGCATACTAGCTTGACAATTTTGATCAGGACAGTGTCTTAGCCCAAATTCTATTTCATAATGGTAAAAATATCTGAATTTTCTACTGTGGGCTATCTGTTTTTCTATAGTTCTGAAGTAGTGGAGAGGAGGAAAGGCAAGAGTGGACCAGAACTGGAGAGAGAAAGAAGCTGAGGCATGACAGGAATAGGAAGTAAAGAGGAAGAGAAGGAAGGAGAATTAATAGTTTGAATTTGCAGAGTAAAAGGATGCTTTGGGGATGAAAGTTGTGTAAACAAGTTATAATTTGTCATTGGCTATGGTTGGGATTGTTACCATGTTAGAAAAGTCTTTAAATGTCAAACAGAGGAGTTTATAGTTGATTTTAGAGGCAATTGGGAGTTACTGGAGTTTACTGAGTAGGGAACAGACATGGTCAGATTTATAATTTGGTCAGAAGTTTTCTAGGCCAACAAGACAGCCAGTGCTTCATGACAATTGTAGCCAGAAGGTTTATTAGCAGTGAGAAGAGAGACAAGACACTGGAAGGCAGATCAAGAATATATTAGGGGATCATTTTGGCAGATATGTGGAGGATGAATTGTAGTGGGGAGAGACTTGAGGCAGAGGGAATAATTAACAAGTCATAGAAGGAGTTCAGGCAAATGGTGATGAGAGCCAAGGTGGCCTCATGAGTGGAGAGAAAGGGACAAGAAGTGAGAGGCATGGATATAGGCAAAAAAATTGTCTATGGATTAAACATGTGGGGTGAGTAGGGGTAGAGTGAGATAGAATTTTATAATAATGATAATCACTAATATTTATATAGCACCTATTATGTGCTAAACTAAGCACCTTATAATGATCTTATTTGATACTTGAAACAACTCTGAATCAAGTGCTTTTTTTACACAAGAGAAAATGGAGGTAAACAGAATTTTAATAACTTTTGCAAGGTGACACTAGCTGGTAAGTATCTGAGGCTGAATTTGTACTTGGGTCTTCCTAACTTTGATGGGAGAAGAGACAATTTCTGCAATCCTTTCTACCCCCAAAAGAGGGGGTAGAAAGAAGATAATTATGTAGCAGAGATGAATAATTATATCTGATTCTGTAAGATGAGAAGGCAGAACCTCTGGGCAATGTAAAACTTGAATTAACACTTGATAATCCTTATATTTAGAGCAAACATTAAATTTCCCCACTCCCTACCCAATTTCAGATGCATGGCAGTGAGGAAAAGAAAACTCACAGGTTGTGCCTGGGGGATGGGAGAAATGAGGAGGTCTGTAGGTGTCCTCCACAACTGTAAGGATTTGGCCAAAACAACCCCACCCATACTCCCAAAGATGTGATAGATGCTGATTCTGTCCAGTTTTGTGAAGAAAAGGAGGGTAGGAGGTGGTTTGGAAAAAAAAATTCTGATTTAGGCGTCTGTACCAAGAGTGACAGGATATGGATAACAGCTTATCAAGCTTGACAGAAATGAGACTGGAAAACCAGTCAGGGCCAGTTCTATTGTTTCACCTCCCCCCAAGGTCATTTACGGATGGGACCTGGCCCATCAATGCCTGTATAAGCCAACACAGGGAGACAGAGGCAGCCCTATAGCCTAGCTTCAGAAATATGGGCACCAATGTAGGGAAAGCAATCAATAAATGAGTGACAGGAATACAAGAAAAAGACTGAAACACCACAAATATAAAGAAAGGAAAAAAAATCTCAGTGAAAGTCCAGGGCACAAACAAACAAACAGGAAGTATCCTAAAAAAAAACAAAAAGAAAAACCAGTAAAACTTCATAGAAACCCCAACATCCCAATATAACAGGAAGGAAAGTGAACCAATAGAGAATGATAGATACAATAAAGAATTTTATGAATTCCCCACAGAAATGGAATAACAAATAACAGGATACTTCATAATGATTCAAAAGAGAAATTAAATTCGTCAAAGAAAAACAGGAATAAATTTAGGTCAGAAATGAGAGTTCTTAATGTGGAAGGTTTAAGAGCAAATTTTAATTGCTATCTTTTAGCTTTCCATCACTTATCTATATCCTACAAAACCCAATTTTGAAGAAAAAGCTAGTTTAAACAATAAAGCACCCAGAATTGAGAAACAGAAAGCAGCCTGAATCAGGCAAATGAAGGCACCGCCTTGACCACCAGCTCTTCTTAGTCCCTGATGAAGGTCTTGAACCCAAGAGTCTTGAAAATAGCAGTGCTCCATGTATAACCTATATAAATAGCACTGCTATTTTCAAGACTCTTGATTGATGTTTAAAATTATCTTTGCATGTAATTAAAGGGAAACTATTTCCATAAGAAAGAAAGAAAATAGTAGGGCTTCCACTTCCTACTACCATTGACCATAATTCTGAGAACCCTGATAGAGATAAAATCTGCAACTACTCTTGCAGGTGCTAGAGTGGCCTCATCTTTTGAAGACCTAGAAAAGAAAGTTCTTTTCACTAAAGTCCTTTCACTGTCAACATCAGAAACTGAGATTTTATTGGTAGAAGTGACATTAAAGAAGAAGCATCACTATCTGCTTTGCTGCCAGACCCTAAAGACCATAAGAACTTTGCATTTGACTTGCAGTTAAAACATTCTATAGATGTAGTCTTTCCCATTAGAATGTGAGCTTCTTAAGTGTAGAGACTTCCTTTTCTGTCTGTATCCCTCATTCTTAGTAGTGTTTTACACATAGTAAATGCTTAATAAAAGAAAAATATCATTTACTCACTCATTCCCCTCAAGGATTGAAAGGGCGTACTTCTTGTGATCAATATTATTATCCTTTCTAAATGGAGAAAGGAGGGTGAGAATATTAGTTGTTTCAGGGGATGGTAAAGGTAATAATCTAAACTAGACAGATCTTTTCTTCTAAGTTCCCTAGAGGAAGCTTTTTCTCTTGATTTTTATTTTTTCATTTATTTATTTATTATGTCTGTATATTCTTTATTTTTTTTCCTTTTTTTCTTTTTAATGAACATTGCTTTATGAATCATGTTGGGAGAGAAAAATCAGAACAAAAGGGAAAAACTATGGAAGAGATTTAAAAAAAAAACACACAGAAAAAAAGAAGTGAACATAGCATGTCTTGATTTACATTCAGACTCCTTAGTTTTTTTTCTGGATGCAGATGGCATTTTCTATCCAAAGTCTATTGGGATTGCTTTGGATCACTGAACCACTGAGAAGAACCAAGTCTTTCTTAGTTGATCATCGCACATTCTTGCTGTTGTTGTGTACAATGTACTCCTGGTTCTGCTTGTTTCACTTGGCATCAGTTCATGTAAATCTTTCCAGGTCTTTCTAAAATCAGTTTGTTCATCATTTTTATAGAACAATAATATTCTATTATATTCATATTCCATAACGTATTCAGCCATTCCTCAATTGATGGGCATCTATTCATTTTCCAATTCTTTGCTACCACAAAAATGAGCTACTACAAACATTTTTTTCCACATGTGGGTCCCTTTGCCTCCTTTATGATTTCCTTGGAATACTGACTCAGTAATAGCACTGCTGGGTCAAAGGGTATAAACAATTTTATAGGCCTTTGGGCATAGTTCCAAATTGCCCTCCAGCGTATTTGGATCATTTCAAAAATCCACCAAAAATGCATTGGTATTCCAGTTTTTCCACATCCTCTCCAATATTTAATATTATTTTTCCTGTTTAACCAACTCTTAGTTTTATTTATTAATTCAATAGTTTTCTTATTTTCAATTTTATTGATTTCCCCTTTAATTTTCAGAATTTCCAATTTGGTATTTAATTGAGGGTTTTTAATTTGGTTTTTTTTTAGCTTTTTTAATTGTAAGTCCAGTTTGTTGATCTTTTCTTTCTCTGTTTTATGCAAGTAAGCATCTGGAGATATAAAATTACCCCTTATAACTGCTTTATCCATGTCCCACAAATTTTGGTATGTTGTCTCATTGTTGTCATTCTCCCAGATGAAATTATCGATTGTCTACAATTTGCTCTTTCACCCGTTCATTCTTCAGGATTAGATTATTTAATTTCCAATTAATTTATGGTCTGTTTTCTCCTGGCCTTATATTACATGTGAGTTTTATTGCATCATGATCTGAAAAGGATGCATTTACTATTTCTGCTTTTCTGCATTTTATTTTGAGGTTTTTATGCCCTAACACATGATCAATTTTCATGTAAGTTCCATGAACCCCTGAGAAAAAGTATACTCCCTTCTATCACCATTCAATTTCCTCCAGAGATCTATCATATCTAAGTTTTCTAGCCTTTGGTTTACCTCCCTAACTTCTTTCTTATTTATTTTGTGATTTGATTTATCTAATTCTGAGAGAGCAAGGTTGAGATCCCCCACTAGTATAGTTTTACTGTCTATCTCTCCTTGCATCTCTGTTAGTTTCTCCTCTAGAAATTTGGATGCTATACCACTTGGTGCATATATGTTTAGTACTGATACCACTTCATTGTCTATGGTACCCTTTAGTAAAATATGGTTTCCTTCCTTATCTCTTTTAATTAGATCTATTTTTGCTTTTATTTGATCTGAGATAAGGATTGCTACTCCTGCCTTTCTTTGTTCACCTGAAGCATAAAAGATTCTGCTCCAGCTCTTTACCTTCACTCTGTATGTATCTCTATGTTTTAGATGTGTTTCTTGTAAACAACATATTGTAGGGTTCTGGCTTTTAATCCAGTCTGCTACCCACTTCTGTTTTATGGGAGAGTTCATCCCATTCACATTCATAGTTAAAATAACTATATCTGTATTTCCTGCCATCTTATTTACCCAGAGTTATGATTTTCTCTTCCCTTTCCCCTCTCTCCCTTTCCCCCTCCCTAGTACTTTATTTTTGATGACCACCTCCCTCCAACTGTCCTCCCCCCTTTAGACCCTTACCCTCCCCTTTACACCTTTCCCCTAATCCTTCTATTAGTCTATCCCTTTCCTTTCCTCCTTTCCCTCCCACCTTCCCATAAGGAGGGTCAGGACTTTCTTTGAAGCAAAATGTGTCTGATATACTCTCTTAGAGTCCAATCTAATGAGAGTAAGTTTTACACAATACTCATCGCCCTCCCTTTTTTCCCTCAATTATATTATATCTTCTATGTCTCTTTATGAGATTTTGCCTTATTTTACCTCCTTTACTTTTACTTTATTTTGCCTCCCCCCCTTTTTCAGTATGGTATCCTTTCCACCTCTAATTTCTTTTTCATTATTATCAAAGAAAAACCAAATTATACCCCCATTCTTTAAGGATACCTATAGTAGAAATATAGTTCTCAAGAGTTCTTTCCTTTTTACCTTTTTATGCTTTTCTTGAGTTCTGTATTTGGAGGTTAAATTTTTTGTTCAGATCTGGTCTTTTCATTAGAAATTCTCCTGTATCATTGAATGACCATCTTCTTCCCTGGAAGATGATGCTCATTCTAGCTGGGTAACTTATTCTTGGCTGTAATCCAAGTTCTTTTGTCTTTCAGAATATCTGATTCCAGGCCCTTTGATCCTTTAATGTGGAAGCTGACAGATCTTGTGTAATTCTAATTACAGTTCCTCGGTATTTGAACTGTTTCTTTCTAGCTGCTTGTAATATCCTTTCCTTGGTGTGATAGTCCTGAAATTTGGCCCTGATATTCCTTGGGGTTTTGATTTTAGGGTCTCTTTCAGGAGGTGATCGGTGAATTCTTTCAATGCCAATTTTGTCTTCTGATTCTAAAACATCAGGGCAATTCTCTTTCATGATTTCCTGAAAGATAGCCTCAAGGTTCTTTTTTTCATCATGGCTTTCAGGGAGTCCAATAATCCTTAGATTGTCTCTCCTGGATCTGTTTTCCAAGTCACTTGTTTTTCCTAGGAGATATTTCATATTTTCTTCTATTTTTTATTTTTTTTGTTTTTGTTTGACTGATTCTTGAAGTCTTATTGAGTCATTTACTTCTATTCAATTTTTAAAGTATTATTTCATTCAGTTATCTTTTTTAGCTCCTTTTGTAGCTGGCCAGTTGAATTTTTGGTTCGATGCATTCTTTTTCCATTTTGCCAATTTTATTTTTCAGTGAATTGTTGTCTTTTTCCAATTCACCATTTTTATTTTCCAGTGAATTGATGATTTTTTCCAATTCACCATTTTTATTTTTCCAGTGAATTGGTGATTTTTTCCAATTCACCAATTTTGTTTTTCAGTGAATTGTTTTCTTTTTCCAATTCACCAATTTTGTTTTTCAGTGAATTGTTTTCTTTTTCCAATTCACCAGTCCTGTTTTCTAGTTTTTGACATCACTGTTGCACTGATCTCAATTTATTTCCCCATTCTTCTTCTAACTCTCTTTTGAGATTCTTTATGCAATCTTCCCAGAAAGCCTTCTGAAAAGGGGTCCAGCTCATGTCTGCCTTTGTGACTTCCTCTGGAATTGTTTTCAGAATCTCAGGATCTGGGGACTGCTCTGCTTTCTCTCTGTAGAAACTGTCTGGTGAGAGCTCTCTTCTGCTTCTTGCTCATGATTTTTGAGCTGTAAGAAGTTTAGGTCTGGATCACTTGAGATCTGAATCACTAGCAGGAAATTCTGCTGTTTCAATTTGCCCCGGGGCAGTTTACCTAGTTGACTTCTGGAGCAGGGCTCAGCTAGATCCACAGTAGGACCACGCTTTCAGCTGCTCTCAATCCATTCTTTATCAGAGGCAGATCTGCCAAAGCACCTGCCTGCAAGCAGTGCAAAGTGGCCCACGCATCTCCCAGGGATTTCCTGGGTGCCTAAAATCTGCCCCTCTGTTGCAACTGTGACTTCCGCCCCAGCTGGCATCTGATCATGGCCAGTGGCCAATTCCCCTGAGACTAACCTTCTCTGGAGTTTTTTCAAAGTGGATTTTTGATAGAAGTGCATTGTATTCCAAGTGTTTGGTAGAGCCCTCACTCCAGAACCAGTTCGGGAGTCTCAATTTGTCTGGGTCTGAGGGAAGGTCTCAGGAGCTCACAGACAATGCGGTCTGCCGTTCACCATCTTGGCTCCGCCTGCCTATAAATGGCTTTAATTTCATCATCTAAAAATTGTCTGTTCATATCCTTTGACATTTGTCAATTGGGGAATGACTTACATTCTTATAAATTTGACACAATTCTTTATATATTTTAGAAATGAGACCTTTATCAGAAATACTGTAAAGATTTTTCCCAGCTTTATACTTGTTTCTGTTGATTTTGTTTGTGCAAAGCCTTTTTAATTTAATATAATCAAAGTTGTGCATTTTGCCTTTCATAATGTTCTATAGCTCTTTTTGGTCATAAATTCTTTTCTTTTCCAAAGATCTGATAGGTAAATATACAGAGCTATATATATGGTCAATGCTAAATAAATGTTTTCTTCATTCAGTTATTGATTCTTTCTTTCATTTATTCATCCATGTTTCCTTTTTTGCTTATCATTCTTTTGAGTGTATAGTAATAATTGGAGGATTTTCCTGTATACCTAAAGGGATACTAATAGGGACTCACTGCGTAGGTCAGTGAACACTAGATGCACTATAAGGCATTCACAGAATCAAAATCACAGAAAATTAGGATTGGAAAGGGCTTTAATGATTACTTAGTCCAATCTTCTAATGTGCTCCTAGAGTAACTAAGATTTTGAGAAGGGATATAATCTGCCCAAGATAACATATTAGAAAGTAGCAGAATCATTAAAATCTAGTTAGTGTATATGTTATGGTCTTCAAGGGTTTTGATTATTCATCTTCAATTTTGAATTTTAATTACTTATTTTAACATGCATTTTGAAATTGTATCTGTTTAAGTATTTTAAAAGGCTACTTATCTTTAAAAAATTTCAAAGCACCTACATTCATAAAGATTTTGGGCTTCTAAAAGTTATATATTTGTACTGGTATTGAACTTATGACTGGTTACAGATTTAAAAGACTTTACTATTTTAAAATAAAGCAAACTGCTGTGCTTCACCTGGGAAAAAAGAAAGTAGCAGAACCAGAACCTGGATCTTCAAATTCAAGTCAATAATTCTTTCTACTGCTGCTGGTCAGATCTAGTGTTGAGATTATCTAGATCTTACCTTTATCTCTCATATACTGCCCAGAGAAGGTATCTTAGAGCCTATGTGCTATGTACTGATTTTGTAATTAGAATAATGAGATTTAGAGCTAGAGGAGAATTGAAAGATCATCTAAGTCAATCACTTCACTTATAGATTCAGAATCAGATCATAAGATTTTATTATAATTTCTTTGTATAGAGACTATTACAGATGAGTGAGACTTTTCCAGGAGTTGAAATTCCAAGTTGGTACTTAAATCTTAGAGAAATAATATTATAAAGCAGCAGTTCTCAAAGCAAAACTTTGGTTCTAGGAACTTTGGTTGTTCACCAAGACTCTTCCAGGGGATTCTATTTTTATAATAATAAAAACTACTTTCATAATAAAAATGATATTGACACTTTAATTTCTAATGTGGTACATGATAGCTCTAACCCACATAAACAAAAGCTCTTTGAGGAGTCTTCAATAATTTTTAAGAGTGTAAAAGGATCTTGAGAACAGAAAGTTCAAGAACCACTGTTACAGGCAGTGATTAGGCTCCCAAGTTGGTTCAGAAAAGGTCTATTTTACCTATGATGTACTTGAAATACTCTACATTCATTTAAAAAAATTCACCTCACCAGTTTCCTTATTTGTGAAGTTATGGGATTGGAGTAGATCAGGACCTCAAACTTTTTCTACTAACAATCTCTTTTCACTCAAGAAATTTTTACACAGCCCTAGATATATAGATGTATAAAATAGGTACACAAATCAAGCATTTGCTGATAATAAATTATAATTTTGCAACCCCCACATTCAGTTATGTGACCCCATGTGGGGTCATGACTCTCACTTTAAGGAGCTTTGGATTAGATGACCGCTACCATCCCTTCTAGCTTTAAATCTATGAACTCAGATGCTTAATATAGGACTTTAAAGAACTAATCAATGCAATGACCAATCAAATGCTACCCTATTCTTAACAGAACTCAAGATACAGAATGGGTCTTACATTTTTGGATACAGACAATGTAGGAAATTGCTTTGTTGGCAATTTGTTATAAGAGTTGTGTTTTTCTTTTCTGTTTAAGTATTGGTGAGGAGTATGATAGGAAAAAGAAGGAAATAGCCAAAAGACTGCCAAAAAAGGAAAAAAAAATAAAGGCTTATTGAAATATTTTTGAAGATGCACAGCAGAGAACAAGGAAAGCTAGAAGCAAATAGACAAGCAATATAGGTTCTTGCATATGAAAATGTTCATTTTTATTAAATTCAGAATAAAAAAAAATCAAAAGAAAGTTTAAAAAAGATAAGCCTTTGAGGTGTTTTCAAAAGGTGTTTCCATTATTCTAATTCCAAAATCAGTACATAGCATATAGGTTCTAGGGTAGCTCTCTGGGTAGTATATGAGAGATAAAGGTAAGATCCAAATAATATCAACACTAAACCTGACCAGCAACAGTAGAAAGAATTATTGACTTGAATTTGAAGATCCAGGTTCTGGTTTTGCTACTTTCTTTTTTTAGAGGTGCATATGAAAATGTTCATTTTTATTAAGTTCAGAATAAAAAAAAACAAAAGAAAGTTTAAAAGAGATAAGTCTTTGAGGTGTTTTCACAAGAACAAAACTGTAAATACAAGATTTATTATTTCTGTTTCACAGATGAAGTGACTGAAGCACAAGAGTTAAACACCTTTCCAGAGTTATATAGCTAGTAACTATCAGAGCTCCAAGTCCAGTGCTGTCTATATATGATAAATGCAAAGGAGACATTCAGGCAAAGTGCTATGAGAAATTTCAGGGAGATTTAATAGAGGAGACAGCATTTGTATTGAACCTTCGAGGAATGGATTAATTTTAATATATTGATGGGAAGAATCCTGGCCAGGGCTGGGGGCTGGCATTAACAAAGGCAGTTGTTAGTCGTTTTTCAGTCATGTCAACTCTTCATTACCCCAGATGGAGTTTTCTTGGCAAAGACACTGGAGTGCTTTGTTATTTCCTTCTGTAATTCATTTTTCAGATGAGGAAATTGAGGCAAATAGGGTTAAATGGCTTGCCCAAGATCATACCAGCTAGTAAGTATCTGAGACTGGATTCGAACTCAAGAAGATGAGTCTTCCTGAGTCCCAACTCAGTGCTCTAATCATTGTGATACCGAGAAAGGGCATGAGAAAACAGAGGAGGGAGAATAGTAGTTTTCCCAGAACCATGGCACTTAATTCACTTAATATTTGCTTAAATTAAACTGAAAATAAGATAGCTTTGAGTGAAATTGCAGAAAGCCTTGCATGTTAGGTTTATTTGTGAATAATGAATCTCAGATGGTTTATGAGTAGAGGAATGACATGATTAAAGATGTCCATCAAGGAGATTACCAGACCAAACATGTATTATTTTTTGGACTTTACCATTGTGCTTTGGCTTCCTTCTTCAGGTGTTCCTATGGCACTCTTCTTCCATTGGTGAGTTCCTTCTAGAACCTCCATTTTGAAGAAGAACTTAGACTAGCCATGCATTATTTTCAAGACCCTTCCTCATGGCTACTTCCCAATGTTGTTCATGTTTTTATTATTTATGTGTTGTCTTCCTTCACTAAAATGTAAATTCCTTAAGTATAGACCTTGCTTTTTGCTTATATTTATATCTGTTGTGCTTAGGATAATGCCTGGCATAAACTAAGCACTTTAAATTATGTAGACTTGGCTTATTTGGACTTCCTTTTGAAAATTGTATTGGAAAGTTGAAAGATTCAATTATGGCATCCTGAAATAAAATGGTGGTAGTGTCATTTGGTTATACTTAACTGTTGTTGTTGGGTTATATATATATACATATATATATATATATATGCATATGTAAGTATATATATATACATATGTATGTATACATATGTATATATATGCATATGTAAGTATATATATGTATATATATATATACACAGATGTTTCAAATAAAAGCTAATGGTGTGGGTGTGGATTGAGTAGCAATGTTGTATCTATGTAACTACAATGAGATAAGGACCTAAAAATCATTTATGAACAAGAGGCTAGCTTCATAAGCTAAGCATTGATGTGTGAGGGTTACTCTGGAAATGAAAAGAGTGAATTTCAGAAATATATTGGAGATAGCTTTTGCAGTAAAATGGATTTGAGGGATGATAGAAAGGGAAAAATAAAAAAAAAATGACTTAAAGTTTTGAACCCTAGTTAAATAGGAGGATGATAGGGATGCTAGGGCATGCGACACATTTTGAGTAAAGATGATGAGTTAAGTACAATGTTTGTTTTTAACAAGATTTCATTTAAAATAATAATGTTGAGGATAGTGGGGTAGGAAGCACAGGGTTTTGGACTGATAGATGTTATAGTGGAAAGAATATTAGATTTAAAATTAAGAGACCTGGGTTTGTACCCCTGATTGCAAAATCTGAATCTCTGTTCAAACTTTACTTCTACAAGCCTGTTTCTTTATCTGTACAATACTTGCACGGTCAATTTCACAGGATTGTTCTGAGGATCAAATAAAATAATATATGTAAAATGTTTTGTGAGAATAAGGTATTATTATTTTTCCACTCTGAGATTTCCCTCACTCCTAATCCATTTTTCCAATAGTGAGTAAGCACCAGTTCCTCAGTTCTTGGTTGACATTCTCTGCACTTCCTCAACACATAAGGGTTGGTTCCTCCCATTTTTTGAGGTAGCATCAGTTCCTCAGTTCCTAGTTGACATTCTCCCTACTCCCTTAACACATATGGGATGGTTCCTCCCATTTTTGGTACCCGAGAAGACTGGAGTGGGGAGCTGAAGCCATCTGGTCAAGAATGTGGGATTGATGTGCTGTATTTAGCTCCCTGGGAGAAGTCAGAATGCGGGGTTGTAATTTCCCTGCATTTTCTTTGCCTCAATAAGGCGGCTGTTATAGCTGGAAGGAGATTCTCATCTAAGCAGACAGAGTTCTTGCCCCAACCAGCCTTATCTATGTTGACAGGTCCTAATCTTTGCAGCTTCCTTTCAGATATGTCACCCTTCCCAACTCCCCTCCCTACACACACACCCTCCTCAGAATCAGAGTTGCAATTTGGGTGTCTCTCCCTCCCACTTTTGGCTAACTTACTTATGCAATGATCATCTGATGACTTGCTTAGCTCTCCTCATGTCTTCTTGGTACATAATTGTTTTAGCCTCTTCTTTTCTCCTCTGTTCCAGTCTGGCTGATTCCCTCTCTATTTTGTTTCATCTCTTACTTCTCATTGCTCTCCTTCCCTATTACCATTACCTTTAGTCATGATATTGAACATCAGATCTCCTTACCTGAATTTCCAAGTTTCCTGTACAAACTAGTATGACTTTACAGCTCTAACTGCTCTATAGTGTCTGCTTCAGCTGCTTTCATGGCCATTGAAACAGATTGTTCTCAAATGCCCATTTTGCTAGGGGAAGTTTTCATATACTTGAGATAGACATTCTCCCTAATTCACAGATAGATTTGAAGCCTGTCAGTTACCTGCTTAAGTCTGTTTGCTGGTTGTGCTGTCTGAAATGATTTTATTGGAGTAGGGCTGCTGCACATGCTACAGCTTCTTGGAGCCACAGTTGAGAATTGATTAAGAGCTGGACACCAAAGTTAGATGAACAGTCCTGAAAAGGGATTGGGAATCCCTCACAACACAAATACTAGTCTTTTCAAACCCCTGAATGCACCTCTTATCACTGACATTAAAGGATAAAGATTGAGACTGTAATTTAATTGGTTTAGGGAACTCCCAGATGAAAGAACTCCCTCTCCAAATGCGGATCAGTATCACCTCTGCAATTTAACAAGTTACCTATGGCTAGCTTTAAGAAATTACATGACTTGCCCAGAGCCACACATCCAGTAATGTGTCAGAGTAAGTACTTGAACCCCACATATTCCTGGCTTAAAGAAACCTCCCTATCTACTGTACCAAGCTACCACTTTGTCAGCTCTGACAGTATTCAATTTTATTTTTCTTGATCTCCAGAAGCCTGGGGTCAAACAGACTTGCTTTCAAATGAAATGGAAATGATTCTGAGCAAAGCAATTCACTACTATATACCCCAAGCATTTCTCTAGGTCTTCTCTATACTCTACCACTTAGAGCACAGACTTTAGGGATTTTCTCCTGTCATTCTCTGGGGGAAGGGACATTATCCTCTACTGATAAACTCTTACCTAGAATAAAACTTAAAAATAATCTAATCTAAACCCCTTAATTTATAGAGGAGAATATACCAAGAAAAATGATGGCTATGAAGAGAAATATGGAGTGATGTATATGAAATAATGCCGAATAGAGTGCAGAAACTATAGATATTCAGTATAATAAAACAAATGAAAAGACTAAGCCAAATGTAGTTTTAAGATCAAACATTCCTGATCATTTTCCTTTTTGTTAACTGGATCAAGGATAATGGATAGAGAATGTTTTGTATATATTTTTAAAATTTTAAATTATTCTATTTTTTGTTGTTTACTGTTAGATGATATTGTAGTGTTATTCAGTTATGCTTGATGGCTTTTTATTCCTTTTCAAATGAAGGCTAAAGGTGAGATGAAGAGGATTGAGTAGGAAAATATGTCTGTGTAACATAGGATATCTAGATGACACAGTGCTTAGAGTACTGAAATTGGAGTCAGGAAGACACTTACTAGTTGTGTGACTGTGTAAGCACACCATGTTTACCTCAGTTTCCTCATCTGTAAAATGAACTGGAGAAAAATGGCAAGCCATTCAGATATCTTTGGCATGAAAATTCCAAATGTGGTCATGTAGAGTTGGGCATGACTAAGAAATGACTGAATGACAATAAATTTACATAAAAAATAATGGTTTGTGCTGTTGTTGGAGCACTCTCCCTCTACATCTCCCCTAAAGGTTCTCTCAACTCTTGACCCATGAATACTTTGATTGTGCTTAGTTCTGGGAAGACAGGCACTTTTGAAAGAGGAATCAAGCCCCTTGATTCAAACTTTCTGTTTCTTTATGCCCAACCCCAGGACCCCTTTTTTCCCCACAGAGCCCTGGGACTAATGGCCTAAAGCTTTAATTTATCTCATGCCTTCCCCAAAGAGAGAGTAGGAATATATCTCATAATATGTAATCATGAAAAGCAGGTATAGGACAGATATTAATTCCCTACACTCAGCTTGCTACAAGAAAATCACAAGTAATCATTAACAAAGACTTAAACAGTAGCAATAAATTATAACTGTTTTCCTCTCCTGAGATACTTAAAGCATCACAACATAAGACATTTTTGCAAGACTATTGAATTGACATTTCATCTTTACCTTAAATCTACACTATTTAAATAATTTTCTCCAAGTTGGAGTCTTCTGATAGGTAAGCCAGCAAGGAGCTTGGGCTTATCTTCCTGCCAATAGTCAGTGTCTTCGAGAAATACTGTAGTAATTGCCAGTGAATTAAATTAATTCCACAAATTAAAAATAAAATAAAAATAATTACTAGTAGTTTCTCTTAAGAGATAGCTAGGTGACAGAATGAACAGAGTCCCCTGAGGTCAGGAAGATCTGAATTCAAATTTAGCCTCAGATACTTACTAGCTGTGGGATCCTGGGCAAGTAACTTAACCCTGTTTACCTGTTTCCTCATCTGTAAAATAAGCTGAAGAAGAAAATGGCAAATGACTTTACCAAGAAAATCCTAAATGAGGTCACATAGAATAGGACATAGCTGAACAATAACTACCTTTTTTTTAGTTTTACTCCAAATTGTCTTTTCAGAATAATTAGACAATTCAAAGTTTCACCAATAGTGTATAAATGGCTAAAAAGAATTTCTATAGTGATCGCTTAAAGCTGTATCAGGAGTCATTGGAGAATACATAAGAAGGAGATCTAACATCTCATTGATTTAACCGAGTAATCTGGAACATATCCTCAAACCAGGAATTAAGGGAAAAGGGAAAAAAACTATAAAAATATGTGAATATTCAAAGATACAACATCTATGCATGATACCACATGTAGTTTATACTTAAGAGCTCCCCCAGACACTTACTAGAATCCTATTTTCTCTTACTTTACACAGACTTTTAACAAGGCTATAGTAGGACATAGGCAGCTAAAGGAAAGAATGCTAGGTCTAGAATCAGAAAGACCTGAATTCAAAATCACTCTCAGACATTTGCTAGCTATGTGACTGGAGAAGGAAATAGCAAATCACTTTGGTGTCTTTGCTAAGAAAACTGCCAAAAATGGTCATGAAGAGTCTGACACAATTGAACAACAGTAAAAAGAGTAGGATGTAAAAATTGAGGTTAGAAAGTAACTTCAAAATCAGCATTCCCAAACCCTCATTTTATGAGGCACAGAGAGAAGTAGTAAATCCTTCAAAGAAATCACTCCCTATATAGTAGGAGTAGCAGAGTAAAGGCTTTCATCTCAGGTCACCCAGCTGGTAGTGCAAGGCTTTTGCTGCCATATCATTCCAACAGAATAGAAGAAGCAAGCAGTTAAGAGGATTCGAAGAAGCTGTCACAGGCAGGCAAACCAACAGAGGGGAGAAGGGATAGCTGACAACCCAAAAGCAAGCTGATTTCTCCCTCTGACACAGTCACTATGTCAGATAATGGGCAAGCCACATGACTGTTTAGTGCTTTGGGTAACCAACTAAGAGCATGTGTTGCAGGTAGAGCTTTAACAAGGAATTTTTGCATCCCAGAATAAACAGTAGGAAGCATGCCCTAGGTTAACATGAGCTAGGCAAGACATTGACAATTTCGGGAAAACAAAGTGTTGAGATATCTGTGAGGTACCATGGATAAAGCCCTCATTCCAGTCAGGAAGATTTGAGTTCAAACCTGTCCTCAAATGCTTGCTGTGTGACTCTCAGTAAGTAATCTGTTTACTTCAGTTTTCTTAGTTGTACATCAGGGATAATAACACCTACTCCCCAAGATTGTAGACAGTATACAAATAAGACAGTATTTGTAAAGTGTTTAGCTCAATTCCTGGTACATAGTCCTTGCTTTGTAAATGGATAGTTTCTTTTCTTCCCTCCTATGAATGATTGCCTCAGGCAAACTGAGATCTGTTAAAGATCTTAATTTAAAAAGACCACGGTCTCACACTGTATCCTGGGCTATCTCTAATCATCCTGATCTATATATTGCCACTGAACCTTGATGGCTCCTGAGGAGAAAGTAAAGCTGGTAACTTTGCACAGCCCTCTCTCTCTTAAATCCAATTCACTTACATGTCCTGACATTACCTTCCTGATGTCATGATCCTCTTAAAGAATGAAGGACAAACAAAACAATAGCTAAAAAGTTGTTAGGTAGGGAGCCTGGGGAGGCTACAAGGGAATAGATTGGGTTGGGGAAAAACTCCCTTCATCTGACACCATCCTATTTCAACAAATTATTCTTGCTACTTAGATTCCAAACTCTCTTATTTTTTCTTTGCTAAAGAACTACAAGGGATATTAGCAGCCTCTAAACTTGGTGCCCTGGGGGAAATCCTTGATTATTCCACCCTAGTTATAGCTCAAGCTCCTAATGTATATAGGTTAGAGAGAGTTTCCATGCCAAGAGCATCCAACATTGATTAAATCATTAAATAGCTACGTAGATAGATGTGTAGACACATATATGCATTATTATATAGATTATATAATATAGATGTATATAATATATTTATAAATATATGAATATGTATATTGTATATAAGTATGGAGAGGGAGGGGTAAAGAGTGAGAGAAAGAGAATAAAAGAAATGGAGCAAGAGGGAGACAGAAAGACATAGAGAGAGGCAAAGAGAGGTAGAGAGGCAGAGACAGACACACAGAGAGAGACAGAGACAGACAGAGAAAGAGATATCTACAGAGGTACAGAGAGAGGAGAGGGGGGAGGAGAGAGGAAGAGACAGAGAGAGACAGAGACAGAGAAACAAAGACAGACAGAGACAGAGACAGACAGGCAGAGGGAGAGACATAGAGAGAGACAGAGACACACACAGAGGAAAAAGAGAGACAGAGAAATAGAGAGACAAAGAGACAGAGAGAGAAAGGGAAAGAGAGAAAGAGGGGGGAAAGACAGAGACAGACAGAGTCAGAAAGAGATAGACAGACACAAAGACAGAGACAGACACGAAAAGACAGAAAGATTGAGGATTAAAGAGATAAACTATCAGCTGTCTAGAAAATTCAAATATCTAGCACTACTCTTAACAATTCTGAATAGACAAGATTCCCTGTATTTTGGGGGTACTAGTATATCCAGGATCAGACTCCTTTTGAGGATAAGGCTTCTCTGATACACCACTCTCTTGCCTTGTCCTCTCATTCTGGTTCTGAGCTACTCAGATCCTTGTGCTCTCCCCTTTTCCTGTGGGGCCTTAGGGTCACTCACAGATGATTCCCAGGATGCAACTAACACAATTATCCTTGAGTTCATAAGCTCCAGCTTCATCCTTAAACCACACTCTCTTCCTACTTCTGCAGCCTCCATAACTAACTATGTTTTCACACTTTCAGCAGCCAGGACTCGGTTGTCACAGTGCCCAGTTCTTCAGGTCCAGAACACTAATGACAGAAAATCAATTCTGGGGCTGCTCTCCCACAACAGAATGGACAAGAAACATGGACTGTCTTGATATCGAACCTTTTAGCTTGTCCTACTTCTTTCCTGCAGGAGGGAAGGGAGTTCTCAGTCCTTGTTAGAAAAGATGGCATTGGTAACCTGGCATGTAGGAAGCTGGGGTTTTCACAGTGGAGTGCCCTGAGTTCCATCCAGGTGATCTGCAACCTAGTCTAAATGAACAAAAAAGATAGCACAGACTTGGAGACTGAGAAGCTGTTGTGGAATTCTGACTGCCACTTACAGCTTATGTATCAGAACAGATATATATATATATGTATATGTTGATATAGATATAGATATACATACAAGCTATATAATAGAAATGTTGTTTGTCCTTTGTTCTCAAAGAGAAGCAGGACATCAGGTGGGTGATGCTGTGACATGCAAGTGAATTGGATTTAAGTGAGGGAGGGCTGTGCAAGACCACCAGCTTCACTTTTTCTTCCAAAGCCATTAACAGAAATGTTAAAATGTAAGCATTGTACTGAGCCTAAGGGCCAGGGCTTGGGCCTGCACCTCTGGATACATCTGTGTTTCTTTCCTAATGATATAGGTAGGCACTCAGCTCAAGACAGATGCTTCCAGTCTTGGAGGCAACTGTGTGATTTCGAGTCTGGGAGCTCCTAGGTCTTTCACTGGTTCTGGCTACACTCTGAGAGTTTTATTATTTAGTCATTTCATTTGTATCCTACTCTTCATAACCCAATTTGGTTGGGTTTTGTTTTGTTTTGTTTTGGTAAAGATACTGGAATAGCTTACAATTTTCCTTCTCTAGCTGATTTAACAAATAAGAAAATTGAGGCAAACTGGGTTAAGTGATTTGCCCAGGGTCACATTTGAACTCAGATCTTCCTGATTCCAGGGGCTCTATTTATTCTGCCACCTAGCTACCTCTTGAGAGAAACTACTAGTAATGATTTTTAATTTTATTTTTAATTTGTGGAATTAATTTAATTCACTGGTAATTATTACAATATTTCTTAAAGACACTAACTATTGGCAGGAGGATAAACCCAAGCCCCTTGCTGGCTTACCTACCAGAAGAAATGAAGAAAATAGTGTAGATTCAAGATAAAGGTGAAATGTCAGTTCAACAGCCTTGTAAAATGTCTTATGTTGTGATGTTTTAAGTATCTCAGGAGAGGAAAACAGTAGTTATAATTTATTGCTACTGTTTAAGTCTTTGTTGATGATTGCTTGGGATTTCTTGTGGCAAGCTGAATGTAGGGAATTAATATCTGCCCTATAACTGATTTACATGATTACATTGCATATTATGGGATATATTCCTACTCCCTGATTGGGGGAGAGACCCTAGGCATGAAATAAATTAAAGCTTTAAGCCATTATTCCTAGGGCTCTGTGGGAAAAAAAGGGGTCCTGGTTGGGCAAAAAAACCAAAACAAAAACCCCAGAAAGTTTGAATCAAGGGGCTTGATTCCTCTTTCAAAAGTGCCTGTCTTCCCAGAACTAAGCACAATCAAAGTATTCATGGGTCAAGAGCTGAGGGAACCTTTAGGGGAGATGTAAAATGTTAAAGAAATAACAAAACACCAAAAGACTTTGGAACTCTGATCACTAGGGGCTATCTGAAATTGTGGGCAGTCAGAGGTGAAGCATCCATCTCAGGAGAGAGGTGGTAGATTAAAGGCGAGGAATGATGTCCATGTTGATGTGGACAATGAGGTCATTTGTTCTTCTTGATTACACTTCTTTGTTACAAGAGTTAATGGGGGTTGAGAGTCACTAAGGTGATAGGTAATCTGCAGCCTTTCCAGAGAGACCTTGAGATTGTCATCTGTTTTAGGATGGGGTAGAGGGAACAGCTTTGGGATGTTTCTATCATCATGATCTCTTTTTCTCCATCAGCTGGTGACTGAAAATGGATTTGGAACCAGAAGGCTTGAATCTGGATATCTGCTACTTACTGCCTATGTTCTTTTTGGCAAGTAATGTTTCCTCCTGGGGCTCAATTTCTTCATGCTTGACTCTTCACATAGACCTCAGGGACATTTGCTGCACTTATTCTGGAATAAGCTTTGAGAGAAGATGAAATATAATCCTCAGTATTCAAGCTGAGAAAGAAGGACAGTTAATGATGCAGTTTTTCATGGATATCCAATCTATATTAGATATCTTCCTTTCTCCCACTTCCCCTTAGTTTTGGACCAGACTTTCTGCTTCAGTAGTCATGGTGAAGATGAAAGTGTCCAGCTTCTGTGGGACCAAACTGGATCAGTTGGCCTACAGATTATTGAGCAACAGCTGAGTTCGAGTACTGTAATGGATACAGGAACAAGAGAAGTGGTTGGGCTGGACACCATGAGTCACAATCTGAAGAGACTGTGAACAGGTGGCAGGTGAATTGGATTGGACTAAGAGCCAAAGTATCCACACAGGAACTAACATGTAGAGAGTCATATCTGAACTGGACTTAGAACCAAAATGACTTCAGAAAATCTCAGTAGTGAATGACCCAATGCTGGGAGACATTTCTTGCTGTTTACACCTCAAGATCTCAGACACACAACTCTCACCATGCCTTACATAAGCCTCGGAAGCTGGGATGGCTCAGAAGGAGGAGGTTACAGTTCAGGAGATGGTCAACCTTGATAGTTTCTTTTGTGTTTTTTTTTTTTAACAATTTGAATGGCCACTAAAAATCAATTATCTGAATCTTATAAATAAGGTTGATTGGCAGAAAGAAGGAAATTTCCCAGACACATGGGGTCACGGACTAGAGCTATAGAGATTTTCATATTCAAATAATAATGGACCAAATTTTGAGTTTGGGCTACTGAGGATGTCCTTCTCTGGCTCAACAGTTAAGAAATTCTATAGGTTTACTGAAAGCAGTATATGAACCAGCTGTAGGCTATTGGTACCATAACACTTAATTTCTCCTAGGGCATCCAAGTCACATTTGTAATGAGAACGCTAATAAAAATGTCTTTTATTTATTTATTTATTTAATTTATTTTAAATAGTTTTTTCTCTAATTACATGAAAAGACAATTTTTAGCATCCATTTAAAAGTTGTTTTGAGTTCCAAATTTTTGTCCCTCCCACCTTCCTTAAAATTGTAAACAATTTGGTATAAGCTGTATATATGCAATTATGTAAAATATATTTCCATATTAGCCAAAAACATATCTTTTTTTAAAAAAGAAAAATGCTTGCTTGATAACTAACTCACTGTTTTATATCAGAATGAGAAGTAAGCTTACATTCTAAGCACAATACTACTAGAGCAATGTGCCCTCAAGAGCTGTGTAATTACAGACATTAGTATGAAACTTAAGTGTGCAGCTCCTATGGTGGGGACTCATTGGAACTATTTTTCACGCTCTCTAACCCAGGAGGAGGTTGTTTTGACAAAGCATCAGAGTCTTTCAAAGTCTACTCAGAACCCACTTAGATTGAGATGTCCATTTAACTGCTAACAGCTGTGCCCAACTAACAAAGGAAGATTATGTTCATTTTTTTTCTGCAGGAGATTTAGGAAATTGGGCATGTTTTATTGTTACAGTAAAACAAGCATCTTCAACCTTTAATATCTTGCTGACTCTCTGAAAGAGAGTTCTTCCAAAGGCAAGGGAACTGAGTCATTTCCATGAGATTAGGTGCCAAGGAGTAAGGATTGAGTCTTGTACATGGACTGAAGGATGAGTTCTTATAATGAGATCTCCCTTGAAGGCATGGACTGGCTCTCCCCATCAGGGTATGGATTTTTTGAGAGAAAGGATGGTGTCTCCCTGTCACACTGGGAGCTTCCCAAAGACAACAATTTTGTCTCTTCTCCAGTTGTATTCCCCAAGATGGGGGACCAGATTCCATATATTGTTTAGTCATTCAAACATATCTGACTTCCTGATTCTGTAGAATGTATATTCCATGATGTTTTCTTGGCAAAGATATTGGGGAGGTTTGCCATTTTTCTTTCTCCAGTGGATTAAGGCAGAGGAAAAAGGACTTGCCCAGGGTCACACAGCTAGTGTTTCAGGCTAGATTTGAATTCAGGTCTTCCTGACTGCATAGTACTGCCTACAGATTTCATATATAGAGGTTGCTTCATTTTAATTATCTGATGGGAGTAGGCATCATGGAGGAAAAGGGGATGTACATCATCAAACTCAGCATGAGAGTGAGGAAAGGGATCAAATTGAGAGGTAATAAAAGGAAGAGATATCAAAGCAGAAGGAGGGACTGTAGTCCCCCTTTCTGCCCAAATGCCTAGAAAAAAAAATTGTTAGGTGGGCAGTCAACTCCAAAGAAGATTCCATTATTACAGTGTGTCAAAAGCAATTTTGAGGGGGGTGGAGCCAAGATGGCAGAGATCAGACAGGAGTCTCTGTAACCTCCTCTAACCTTCCCTCAAACCAACAACATATGAAGCTTCTAGACTGATTTTGAAGTAAAAAAAAACCCACAATATCTGGAGGACAACACATTTCTAGAAGAAGATACTCTGGAAGAACTTCAAAACAGGTCTATTTTAATTGGGCAGGGTGGTGGTCTGCTGAACCCAGACTGCAGCACAGGGAGACCAGGGAAGGGAGCTAGGGCAGGGAGCTGGAGCAGGGAGCTGGAACAGGAGTCAGAACAGGAGTGGGAGCGTTGTGCTTTTCACACACCTGGGAGTCTTCTGCCGGCCTCTTGAGCCAATCTGTCCTGATTATGGGCAGGTGGTTTGGAGGGTCTGCCTTCTGTGGGGGGTAGATTGTGAACCACTGAACCCCTGATGAGCGTCAGACATAGCTGCCATTACACAGCACCCTAGGGTGATCAATCAATCAGCAGAACTGATCAGCACCTGAAATAATCCAATCAGCAGAACTGCCCAGAATCTGAAATAATTCAAAGAGCAGAACTGCCCAACACCTGAAATAACTCAATCAGCAGAACTGCCCCAGGGCAAATTGAAGCAGCTGTCCATCCTTTGCCTTGAACAGACCTCATACCTTAAAAAAATGAATAAAAAACCAAAAAGAGCTCTCACCATAGACAATGTTTATGGAGAGAGAGAAGAACAGACCTCAAATCCTGAGGCCCTTAAAGGTAAAGCAACTCCAAAAAAAGCCCCAAAGAGAGACATAAACTGGACTCCATGCCACAAGGCTTTCTTTGAAGATTATATAAAGGATCTTAAAAGAGTGTTGGAAGAAACATGGGGAAATGAAATGAGATCATTGCAAAATAAAATGGAAAAAGACTACAATGAACAAATTGGCCATTTACAAAAGGAGCTAAAAACAGTAACTGAAGAAAATAAGACATTAAAAATTAAAATGAACAATTGGAAAC
>JAJPUD010007654.1:52476-69568 GCA_023553655.1 Myrmecobius fasciatus
TTGCCCAGGTTAACAGAAGAGGATATAAATTATTTAAATAGCCCCATGTTAAAAAAAGAAATAGAACAAGCTATTAACCAACTCCCTAAGAAAAAATCTCCAGGGCCAGATGGATTTACATGTGAATTCTACCAAACATTCAAAGAACAATTAATTCCAATACTATACAAACTATTTGAGAAAATAGGGACAGAAGGTATACTGCCAAATTCCTTCTATGATACCGATATGGTGCTGATAGCTAAACCAGGTAGGGTGAAAACAGAGAAAGAAAACTATAGACCAATTTCCCTAATGAATATTGATGCAAAAATTTTAAATAAGATATTAGCAATGAGATTACAGAAAGTCATCCCCAGGATAGTACACTATGACCAAGTAGGATTTACACCAGGGATGCAGAGCTGGTTCAATATTAGGAAAACTATCAGCATAATTAATTATATTAATAACCAAACTAACAAAAACCATATGATTATCTCAATACATGCAGAAAAAGCATTTGATAAAATCCAACACCCATTCCTATTGAAAACACTAGAGAGTATAAGAATAAATGGACTATTCCTAAAAATGATTAGTAGCATTTACTTAAAACCATCAGCAAGCATCATGTGTAATGGAGACAAATTAAAACCATTTCCAATAAGATCAGGAGTGAAACAAGGCTGCCCACTGTCACCATTACTATTTAATATTGTATTAGAAATGTTAGCTTTAGCAATAAGAGAAGAAAAAGAGATAAAAGGAATTAGAGTAGGTAATGAAAAAACCAAATTATGACTCATTGCAGATCACATGATGGTATATAGAACCCTAGAGACTCAACTAAAAAACTATTAGAAACAATTCACAACTTTAGCAAAGTGGCAGGATTCAAAATTAATCCACACAAATCATCAGCATTTTTATATATTGCCAACAAAATTCAGCAGCAAGAGATACAAAAAGAAATTCTATTCCAAATATTTGGGAATCTATCTGCCAAGGAAAAGTCAGAAACTACATGAACTAAACTACAAAACACTTTCCACACAAATAAAATCTGACCTAATCAATTGGAAAAACATTAAGTGCTCATGAGTAGGCAAAGCGAATATAATAAAAATGAGAATACTACCCAAACTAATCTACTTATTTAGTGCCATACCAATCAAACTCCCAAGAAATTATTTTACAGAGCTAGAAAAAAATAGTAGCAAAGTTCATTTGGAACAAAAGGTCAAGGATTTCAAGGAGATTAATGAAAAAAGGCAGATGAAGGTGGCCTTGCTGTACTAGATCTAAAACTATATTATAAAGGAGCAGTCATCAAAACCATTTCGTACTGACTGAGAAATAGAGCAGTCAATCAATGGCATAGGATAGGTTATTAGGATAATGTAGGCAATAACTTTAATAATTTAGTGTTTGATAAACCCAAAGACCCCAGCTTTTGGGATAAGTACTCACTATTCGGCAAAAACTGCTGGGAAAATTGGAAACTAGTGTGGAAGAAATTAGAGCTTGACCTACACCTAACACCACATACCAAGATAAGATCTAAATGGGTTCATGATCTAGATATGAAGAGTGATATTGTAAGCAAATTAGAGGAATGTAGTATAGTTTATCTCTCAGACCTGTGGAGATGTAATAAATTTATGTCCAAAGAAGATCTGTAACTCCTAATTGAATACCAGATAGATAATTTTGATTATATTAAGTTAAAAAGTTTCTGTACAAATAAAACTAATGCAGAGAAGATTAGGAGGGAAGCATCAAATTGGGAAATCATCTTTACATTTAATGGTTCTGATAAAGGCCTCATTTGTAAAATATATAGAGAATTGTCTCATATATATAAGAATTCAAGCCACTCTTCAATAGATAAGTGGTCAAGGGAAATGAACAGACAATTTTCAGATGATGAAATTAAAACCATCTCTAGTCATATGAAAAGTTGCTCCAAAGCACTATTGATCAGAGAAATACAAATTAAGACAACTCTGAGGTACCACTACACACCTGTCAGATTGGCTAAAATGACAGGAAAAGATAATGACGAATGTTGGCGGGGATGTGGGAAAGCTGGGACACTCATACATTGTTGGTGGAAATGTGAATGGATCCAACCATTCTGGAGAATAATTTGGAGCTATGCTCAAAAAGTTATCAAACTGTGCATACCCTTTGTCTCAGCAGTGTTTCTACTGGGCGTATATCCCAAAGAGATCTTAAAGGAGGGAAAGGGACCCACATGTGCAAGAATGTTTGTGGCAGCCCTTTTTGTAGTGGCTAGAAACTGGAAACTGAAGGGATGCCCATCAATTAGAGAGTGGCTGAATAAATTATAGTATATTAATGTTATGGAATATTATTGCTCTGTAAGAAACGACCAGCAGGACAATTTCAGAGAGGTCTGGAGAGACTTGCATGAACTGATGCTGAGTGAAACGAGCAGAACCAGGAGATCATTATACACAGCAACAACAATATTACATGATGATCAATTCTGATGGACATGGCTCTCTGCAACAAAGAATTGTCTCAAACCAGTTCCAATTGTCCACTGAAGAAAACCATATACACCCAGAGAGAGGGATATGAAATATGGACCACAACATATCATTTTCATGCTCTCTATTGAGGTTTGCTTGCATTGTGTTTCCTTTCCCTGATTTTCTTTTTTTTCTTGTAAATAGGATTTTTCTTGCACAATTTGTCAAATATTTCAACATTATTAACATGTAGTGGACTTCCTGCCATCTAGGGGAGGGGAAGGGACTGGGGGTAAAATTTGTAATGGAAAGCTTTGTAAAGATCAATGCTGGGGAACTACTCATACATGTTATACAAATAAAAAGCTTTAATTAAAAAAAAAGAAAGTCTGTAGGCAGTTATAGCCACCCAGTTACTAAATGGGTGAATTGATTGGGAAGGAAAGTTCAGTGCTACAATGTGATGATGGTAACAGACTGGATTTCTTCTTAGGCTTGTAAAACTGAAAGGTATTTGAGTTTCCACAATGTCTCCAAGAGTCATTAAACGACAGGATTTTAGAGTCAAAGGGACTTCAGTAGCTTTTATGATAACATACATGACAAGTAATCATGCAGCTTCTACTTAAAGACCTCAAGCATGGCAGAACTTACTCAAGGCAACTCATTCCATTTGGAGATAGCATCAATTGTTAAAAAGTTTTTTTTCTTGTTATCAAATCTAAATTTTCCTCTTTGCAAATTTTACCTCTTTGCAATTTTTTGAATTCTGCCCATTGGGTCCAAACAAAACAATATTGTCTACATATTTTTATTCTTGTTTAGTTAATTTTCAGTCATGTTCCCAACTCCATTTGGAATTTTCTTGGCAGAGATATTGGAATGGTTTGCTCTTGTATTCTCCAGTTCATTTTACAGACGAGGAAACAGAGGCAAATGGAGCTTAATGACCTGCCCAGGATCACACTGCTAGTAAGTGTCTGAGATGAGATTTTAATATATGAAGATGAGTTTTCTTGATTCCCAGCCCAATGTTCTGCCAACTGTACAACTTAATATTCCCAAGGTAGGCTTTTAAGTTGTTCAGTTGTGTCCAACTCTCTGTGACCCTATTTGTAGTTTTCTTGGAAGAGATACTGGAGTGGTCTGCTATTTCTTTCTTCAACTCATTCTACAGATGAAGAAACTGAGTCAAAAAGGCTTAAGTGACTTGCCCAGGCTCACACCGCTGTTCAATGTCTGAAGCCAGATTTGAATCAGGAAGATGAGTTTTCCTGATTCCACACCCACTGCTTTTTTCACTGTGCCACCTAGATGCTCTTCATCTATGTGAGAGGAATTTAGGTACTTAAAGACTACTATTGGGGGCACCTAGGTGGTGCAGTGGATAGAGAACCAGCCCTGGAGTCAGGAGGACCTGAGTTCAAATCTGGTCTCAGAAACTTAACTAGCTTAATGTCCTAGCTGTATGACCCTGAACAAATCACTTCACCCCAATTGCCTCAGCAAAAAAAAAAAGACTACTATCATACTACTAAATATGCCAGGTTTCTTCAATTACTTTTGACATGGGATGGGTTCAAAGCCTTCCATCATTTTGATTGCCCGTCTCTGTGAATTTACCAGTATATCAATGTCTTTCCTAAACTTGGCACCTAGGATTGTACAAAGTTTCCCAGGATGGTCTGACTTGAGCAGAGCCCAGCAGGCCTATCTCCTCTTTAATTTTTTTTTTTTGCTGAGGCAATTGGGGTTAAGTGACTTGCCCAGGGTCACGCAGCTAGGAAGAATTAAGTGTCTGAGATCAGATTTGAACTCAGGTCCTCCTGAATTCAGGGCTGGTACTCTATCTACTGAGCTATCTAGCTGCCCCTCTCCTCTTTAATTTTGAAAGCTAGTACTCTCTTTAACATTTTTTATTGTGCATTATATGCATTAGTGTGCTCATCCTCCCACAGCCTCTCCAATAATTGTCATTTTCTTTTTTTAGGTTTCTTTGCCAATCTGATGGATGTAAGGTGGAACCTCAGAGTTGTTTTAATCCACATTTTCTTTTTTATTCATGACTTGGAGCATTTTTAGAATGAGGGAGTTAGATTGGATGATCTCTCATGCCCTTGACAGCTCTCAATCCTATGATTTTGTTATCTTGGAATTAGAAGAGATCATTTGGTCTTACTCTTTAATATCATTGTCATATCTGACTTGTCATGACCCCATTTGGGTTTTCTTGGAAAAGATATTGGAGTGATTTGCCATTTCCTTCTCTCAGCTCATTTTATAGAAGATGAAACTGAGGCAAAGATGATTAAGTGACTTGTCCAGGATCACTCAGCTAGTAAGTGTCTGAGGCTAGATCTGAACTCAGGTCTTCTTGATCAGGCCCCAGTGCTCTATTCAGCCTAGCTACCCCTTAATGTTAGATAGGTAAAGTCATTTATGGCCACTTTACACATATGTTACCTATGATCCAAAGAAGTAGATACCTTGTCCAAAATTGTAGAAACTATTAACTGGAAAATGTTATTAGGTCTGGGATTTAGAATTGATTTCTCCAATTTCCAGTGCAATGGTTTACCCTTTGCCATCTACTTTGAATTCTCTTCTTTACCTATGTCAATCAGGATATTATGCTTTATTTGTTTTTGGGGAATCAAAGTACTTAACACTCCAGCTTTAATCCCCTTGGGGGTGGGAAGGCAAGCTGTCTTCCCACTTAAGGCCTTTTGGGATAGTGACTGACATGCTGCCAAACATGGTTGAACATTTTCCTTCTTGCTAAAACTTCAAGATTGTCAAAACCAGTTGGGTCATTAACTCTAGCAAGCTATGAGGCATGGTTCTGGAGACCCACAGACAATAACAATTGTGTTTTCAGCTTACATTGCACTTGGTGATTTACAAATATTTTTTTTATCACAATATCCATTGTATTGTCTAACCTTTCCATCAAGTAATTATTCCATGTGTTTTTCCCTCATTTTTTGTATCCTCGGGGTTTAGCATGCTAAATGGCATGCGGTAAGTTTTTAATAAGTGCTTGTTAATTGACTGACTGATAAAAGACTAAAGTTCAGGAAAGAGACAGGTTAATTTTATAGATATTAGAGTTATTTGAATAAAGAAAATAAGTAAACCTTTGGGAGCTGATGAGATTGAATGAAATGGGAAACTGAGGACTTCTCAGAATAGTGACTGTGAGAGATTGGTGTGGTTTTTTCATTAGGAATAACTAATTAGAACACTGCAAGAAGAGATTAAGTATAGCTTTTTAGAATATCAAAGGCAAACTGGACTTTAGACTGGGAATTCTATTTGCAAGAGTTCTGGTAAATATCTGTGATAAATGAGCCACCAGGAGATACCTTGTTCTGAAAATTGGCAGGTCCTGGGTGCCTGTGGCTCTCTCTATAAAAGCATCTGTTCAAGCTGGAGGTGCCAGCCTCATTCTCCTCCCTGGCTTGCCCTGGAGGAGAATTATTGTCCAGAATTTTGGGAGATTCTAATAAACTTCTAATCTTCACTTTGAGAGATCTCTGAGTAATGATTTTGAGTCGGGGTGGGGGTCGCACTTTTATCCCACACAAGATCATCAAAAAAGAGGAAATAGAGTGGAAAAAAAGAAGAATTTTGTAGTAGTTGTTGTTGTTGCTGTAGTACTTTGGGATATTACATTCTCATGTAAAGAATGGAGACAAAGGAGGTCAAGAAGAAACAACTGGATTAATCACCTGGACAATAAAAAGAGAGCAGTTTCAAACCAAGGGAAGAGAGAATATCCAGGAAGAGAAAATGGTCCATAAAGTCAAATGCTTTGGGGATGACAAGAAGGATAAGGACTAAGAAAAGGTCATTGTATTCAACAAATAAGAAATGATTGGAGAGAGACATTTCAGTTAAGTAATGAAGTTGGAAGCGAGTTTGCAAAGTTTTGAGAAATGAAGAGATGAGAGAAAATGGAAGGAATGAGGATAGAAAATCTTTTTCTAGGAGACTGATTTTGTGGGGGAAGAGAAAAATAGAATGATGCTTGACAGGATGGTAGGATCAAGTGAAGGCTTTTAATTATTAAATAATATAGGAGAGATGGGCATATTTGTAGGTAGGTAGATTCATGGGAAAGAAACTAATATAGATAAGAAAGATACTGGGGAGGAAGAAGAAGGGAGAAGGGAAAAGAAAGAGAGAAACAGAGACAGAGACAGAGACAGAGACAGAAATGGTTGTGGAAGAAAATCAGTGTTCTTAACACCCATGTCATCCATTTTCACTTTATTTTCTCCAGGGGTAGAGATGATCATTCCCTTGATCTCACTATCATCCATAAGTGTCCTGCCTTTGTGATCTTGAACCACAAAATTCCATTATCCAATTCCAATCTCCTCTCTTTCTGTCCCCACCAACACACTTTTATACTTTTGTTATATTCTATACAGTATATACTTGTACAAATGAAATTTTGGAAAGGTAAAATCAACAGAACATGGCAAGAGAATAGATAGAATGGGAAGGAGAAGCAAGTGAGAAGTTGAATATGACATCTAGATGATGATCTGATAGGGGTGGGAAGGGTGATGGGGAAGATGGGAACATTCTCAATAGTAAAAGGGAGATTCTAAGAAGGTAGAAGGGGAATACAATGAGTTCAATTGTCAGCATGTTGAGTTTAAGATGTCCAAGGTACATCTTATTTGAGATGTTCAGTAGACAATTGGAGATTCAATACTGAAGATCAACACAGAAGTTAGGACTGGATAAGTAGATCTGAGAATCATCAGCATAGAGATGATCATTGATTTCCATGGAAGCTGTTGAAATCAAGTGAAATACTAAAGAGAAAGAATAGAGGGGGAACCACAACAGAGCTCTTTCAGATCCCCATATTTCCAATGAATGTAATCTGGATGAAAAGAGATTTCATAGTGATAAATATGTAGCAGAACAAAGAAAGAATAGTATCACAGAAACCTACAGAAAAAGAAAGTAACAAGAAGAGGATATTGTGCCACAGGAAGCGGGGAATCATATAGGATGAAGATTGAAGATGGGCATTTGATTTGATAGTTAACAGATTATTTTCTAACTTAGGAGAAAATATTTTGGGCTGCATGACTGAAATGAGTGAACAACCCACAAAATCTCAACTGGGACCTCACTGTAGCAAACTACCATTTTTCCCCTCCATAATTGATTCTTTATCCCATTTCCACAGAAACCATTCCAAACTACATCTTTTCCTTCAGGCTTCCCACACTATCTTCTTTTCTCTGAGCAGAGGACTTTATCTTATACTTTATTGGGAAAGTATAATCCTAATTCACTATGAACTCATTCTTCCTCCCTTTTTCTTCAACTCCCTTAGCATCATCCCTCTCCTTCTTTTCTCCAGTCTTTGATGAAGAGGTAAACCTTTTTACCAAGACTAACCACTCTACATGAACTCTTGATCCCAACCCTTTTCATCTTCTTTAGCAGATTGTCCCCACAATCAAATTCCCCATTCTGATCTTTATTCTTTATTTATTGAATCCCTTCCTGATGCTTATATGTCCATGCCTCTTTTGTCTAAAAACATACCCTCATTAGAACCCCTAATCTCCTGAAGCTAATATCTTCTCTTTTTATAGTCATAGTGTTGACTTCCTTTCTGTTCACGCCCTTCTGAGACCTTTGCAATATGGCTTCTGATCCCACCATTAAATTGAAACTACTATCTCTCAAATTATTCATGATCTCTTACTTGTCATTTTGAGGACCTTTTCTCAGTCCTCATTTCTGACTTCTCTAAGACATTCAACTCTATTGACTGCTCTCAGCTCTTGGACACTTTCTCTTCCTTGGGTTTTCATGACACTATTATCTCTTGCTTCTCCTCCTACATATATAAACATACTTTCTCAGTCTTTACTGGTTCATCATGCCTAATACACCAACAGTCAGTTTACCTCTAGGCTCTGACCTCTTATATTTTCTGTCTACTCTTTTTGTTAGTAATCTCTTCTTTCTTGTTTCGTGGGTTCAGTTATAATTTCTTTTCAGATGACTCAAATTTATATTTATAGCTTTATTATCTCTCCTGAGATTCATCCATACATCTTCATCTGCCTATCAGATATTTTAAATTGAATGTCCTGTATAGCTCTCAACATTAATATGTTAAAACTGAAATTGTCTTTCTCTAAAAACTTCTCTTTCACACTATCCTATCCTTCCAATAATCCACATTTTCCATATTGGTGTCATTCTTGATTTATCACTCTCCTTCATTCTATTTATCTAATGAGTTTTCAAATCTTGTCATTATACCTCTATAACATTGCTTCTTCCATTTACCTGGTCACACCATCTCTTATCAACTCCTTCTTGGATTATTACAGTAGCCATCCCCACTCTACTCCTATTAATCTCTCTGCCTAAAGTCTCTTCTCTTTCCAATTCATTCTCCACACAACTGCTAAAGTGGTTTCCCCAGGATGAAAATATAATCATGTAATTCCCCTGTTCAATACATTTTCATGGTTCCCTATTGATTCCACAATTAAATATTAGTTCCTTAATTTGACCTTAAAAGCCCTTTCACAATCGGATACCTATCCTATCCTATCTTATCCTGTTTGAATAGATATTAATCCCTTTCCTGTATCATACTGACAAAAATACCTTTCTTGCTTTACTCATGTATAACAATCAATAGGTCTCAATGCCTTTGTATTAGATGTCCCTATACCTGGAATATACTCCCTGCTTACTCCAATCTCTCAAAATCTTTTATTTCTTTCAAAATTCTGCTCAAGAATCACTTTCTACATGAAATTTTTCTTGGCCCTTCCCAATAGTTAGCATCCTACCTCCTAAAAATTTGCCATATATATTCTTATTTATGTAATTTCTCTCAATGGAAAACAAGCATTCTGAGGGCAGGGATGGCTTCATTTTTTTCTTCATTTAAAACATAAGGTTAATAGAATGCCCTGTACAGTGCCTAGTACTTAGTGGTTGGTACGGTGCCTACTATGGTGTCTGACACATATTAGATGCTTAATGAATGCTTTTTGATTGATAGGGAGCTCTTTTTTGCTTAGGATATGTTTGTTTTGTAATTTTAAAAGGTGTGGTGACTAATTTTTGTTGCTTTTACTTAGAGACTGGAAATATGAGCTCTTATGATTGCTAACTGGCCTCCCATCCCACTCCAGCTTTACCACAAACATACAAGCTTACCCAGGCCTGTTTCCAATAATTCTGATTACCTAATCTCTTTCCCCAGCACTGGCCAAGCTCTTGGCCCTGTCCCAATTCCCCCTCTCCTCTGCTCCCCATCCATTCTGGCTCCCTGCCTTCCACCCACACAACTGCCAACAATTAGCATTAGGTCTGGGATATGTGCCAGGGATCATGCGGCTGAGAACATGATCACATCACCAGGGGGCACCAAGTATGAGGGGCTTACATGTGCAAACATGACAGGAGGATGAGAAATAGACCTGGGATCCTCATTGAAGATGGGAAGAGGGCAGAGGAAGATGACTTCCACTAGAAAACTAAATCAGGGGCATCGTATTGGAAAAAAGGGTTTGGTATAAGCCTTAGAAACCCTGGGTTAGTAACTACAGAAGTGCATTGTCCTCTCCAGAGATCATTGGGATTCCCTCCTGATATCTAAATGACTATCATTCTCTCCTTTCTCCATTCCAAGGAAAGTTTCATTTTTTCCCAACGTGTGCTGCATCCCCAACTTCCAAATTGTACCATTCTTCCTTTGTCGTTATCTCTGAGATTCACAGCCAATGTTCAAACTCCCTTTCTATCAAATAAATACTTCCTGACAACCCTCCAAGTCCCTTCTTCCTCTTCTTTATGAGTCATCTTCTGCTATTGGCTTCCAAAATATAATCTTACTCTATTCTTGTTTCCATTCTGTCCTCCCTTCCTTCTTATAGATTCTTCAATGACTCTATTTCCTCTCATGTTCAATCAGGTTTTACCAAGATCTTCCTTTGGCTATATCCCATTCCTTTCCTAACTTTTGAGTTAACACTTATAGGCTTATAGAAGGGACTTCAGAAGTTTAACCTATTCTAGAGAAAGTATCTTCAACAAGTGACTATCCAGCTTCTATTTGTAGATCTTCAGTATTGAGGGAATCTTATGTCTTAAGACAAGATATTTCTCTTTTGGAAAGATCTATGAGGAAGGTTCCCCTTGAATTCAACCAAAATCTGAAAATCTGCCTCTCTAATAATACCACCCTCTACTTCCAATTCTTTCCTTTGTGGCTGAACAGAATAAGGTGAATGTATCTTCTATACAAAAGCCCTTAATATAAATGAACATAGCTATCATATTTCCATCTATGTCTTTTAATCTAGTTCCTTCCATCATCTTGCATAAGATGAATTTCAATTCCCTTACCTTTCTAGTTGATCTTCTCTTCACATGTGCCATTGTATTTCTGTCTTTCCTAAAATGTGGTTCCTTGAACTGAATATAATATTTAGATATTGCCTGATCAGAGCAGAGTGAAACAGGTCTCTGGCTTCCTTTGATCCAAATGCTATGCCTCTATTAATACAAACTAATATTCTATTAGCTTTTTTGAATAATACAATTAATTCACATTGAACTTGAAATTTACTAAAATGCACAGAACTATTACACATGAATTGTGTTTCATCTTAAACTTATACAACTGTTTTTTGCATATACCAAGTATATGACAACATTTGTCCCTATTAACTTTCTTATCCTACTCGTTGTCCTGACTTGTCAAGACCTTTTTGTATACATAATCAGTTATCCAAAGGCATACTAGTTATCCAATAGGTTAGCTATCCTTCTAAGATTTGGGTCCTTTAGAAATTTGACAAGCATGGCACCAAGTTCTTCATCCAAATCATTGATAAAAATGTTAAACAGCTCAGGTCCAAACTCAGATCCCTGCCACACATTTGAGACTTCCTTATAGTTTTCTTAGAATGTCCATACTATTATAACTGGAAGAATTTTGGGAGATAATTTTGTCCCATACTACATATTTCAGATAAAGAAATTAAGACCTAGGGGAAAAAATGGCTTGCCCAGAATAATATTAGTTATGGCAGAACTTAAGCTAGAATCTAATTCACCTGTTCACCTGTCTAGTGCTCTTTTTCTGACCCCATATTATCTTTTAAACACTAGGACATTTTATTTTCCCAAACGATTTGAATTGGGAAGTTACTCAGTTCTCTCACATCCCTATTCCCTTTCCACTATCTAGATAGACAGACAGAAAGATACATATATACATGCATACAAAGACATAAATAGATAGATACATAGATACATACACGAATAGCTGGTTAACTTAATTAGAACTCTGAGGGACAAGGTACTAGGACTGATGGATAGAGCTGGTATTAAAATAGACAGTTAGACATGACATCTGGCTTTCCCCTTTTCTCAAATAGCTATCAGAGAAATAAGGTTACCTTAAGAGAGGTTATGAATGTATATAGGAGCAGTCTTTGAGGCTATCTTCAAGGCAAGATGGGTCATAGAAATCTGTGCTCTTCTGAATTATATATAACATTATCTGGAAAGATCTGTGACTAATTTCCCCAATTAGATGATCCCCAAGCCCACTTATTTTCCTGTCCACTCCCACCAAGCTAACAATGAATATATCATCCCACTAGTTCATATACACAGAGGTCTCTTCCGATTCTAAATATTAGGTCCTCTGCACTCTCCAATATCAAATTCTTGCAGCTGAACATGTCAGGAGAATCTTTACAAGTCCCTGGAGAGCTTTGTTGACACTTTAACGGATTATTTTGCATAGTAAGAAGCCCTTTGAAACTCAGGCACTTACTACTGATAATAGACATCTATTTAGCTGCTTAAAGCTTTACATTCATTATCTTGTTTTCCTGACTGTAAATCAATTGATGTACAATCAGCAAGAATTTATTCGGGGTCTGGGTGAGCAGGACCTTAGAGATACTAAGACAAAATGTAAATAATTCCTCACTCTCAAAAATCTTGTATTCAAAAGATGGAGTTAACAAGTACATATATATGTATATAGAAAGAGGCTCAATTATGACAGGAAAGCATGATAGGGATGAGGAGAAATATTAGAAAGGAATGAAGAGGGAAGATGAAACAGCATATAGTTCATCATGGTTAGATTTTAGAGAGTTTGGAGCATAATGATGCACAAGTTGACTTAAAAGGTAATTAGACAAGTAATACAGCTCTGCAGCTAGGTCATTATACACATTAGCTATGAGACCTTAGTCAAGTCACTTAACCTATTTCCCCAATGGTAAATGGAGATTTGGATGTTGTTTTGTTCTTTGTTTTTGAAGAGGGACAATGACATGATGGGTGATGTCTTAACTTGCTTGTGAATTGGATTTCAGTCAGGCAGAATTGGTTTGAAGTCTTCAGCCTCATTCTCTCTTCCAGAGTCATCAAAGTCCAGTGGCAAGATAGAAGTCAGGACAACTGGCTATGGCCAAGATACAGTGGATGCCCTTGGCATTTTTGATGTCTGACCAAGCTCTAAGTTCTTCACAATGTACACTTCAGCAACTAATAGAGCCACTGGAACAAAATGTTCTCATCTGTCCATTCTGTCAGTGGAAGTCTTCACATACTTTAGGTAGACATCTCTCCCCAATTTACCAATAAATTTGTATTCTATTTATTCCCTCGAACCATTTTACCACATCTGCCCAGATAGTTTGCCAAGGTATGGCTGCTGAGCATGCTACACCTTCTTGAAGCCACAGGTAGAAGTTAGGTGAAGGTGGACACCAAAGATGGACAAGCAGTCCTGAAAAGGGCTTGGCCAGCCCTCACACAGGAAGTTTTTCTGACTCCCAAACCAGTTTTCTTTCTATCAAATGACAAATGCTTACCACCTCACCTTCCACCTCCCCACCTCCCCAGTCCAGGGAAAGACAGAAATAAGAACAGGGCAAACCTATTGGGTCAAGGTGCCTAATATGATACTGGAGTGAATTCTAGAGAGGAGCTGGGCAGAGGTCAGGATGAGGAAACTATAACATCCTAACTCCTTCCATTGGCTTCATTATTTTGTTGGAAATGAATTTTCAGAATGGGGAACTTACTTCATTACAGATTTAGAGTCAGGAGGGAGGTCATCTGATCCAACCTTTTCATTTTAAATATGAAGAAACTGAAGTTTAGAGAGTATGTTTAGAGTTGCTTTCTCCTAGGTCACATGGTTAATAATTAGCAGAATTGGGAATTTAAACCCAGGTTCTTTGTCTCCAAATCAAAGTGTTCTTTCCAATGGCCCATGCAGACTTCTAATCTGTGTTCTGGTGGAGGTCATTGCTTGTCAAATGTCAGGCATTGACACATTCCAAAGTCAACAGAAATGGATTTTTCATCATTGACTATTTCTAATCACATAAGCCTCTGTTCCTTTTTGATGTAGCTATTAGAGAAGGAAATGGCAAACCACTCCAGAATCTTTGCCAAGAAAACCCCAAATGGAGTTACAAAGAGTTGGACATGACTGAAAATGACTGAACAACACAATAAGAATGTAAGCCCATGAAAGGCTCATTGAAAAGATCCTCTATGTAACTCTAGAACTGGGACAAGATGATAAGGATTATCAGTAGTTCAATTTTATTTATTTTTAATTTTTTTAATTTTTTGCTTTTTCCTAAGGCAATTGGGGTTAAGTGACTTGCCCATGGTCACACAGCTAGGGAATGTTAAGTGTCTGAGACCAGATTTGAACTCAGGTCTTCCTGACTTCAGGGCTGGTGCTCTATCCACTGCACCACCTAGATGCCCCTCTCAATTTTATTTTAATATATATTTTAATTCTTTTACTACGTCTCTATTGAAAGCAGGTCTTCTTCTATGTCTGGATATTGGTTATGGAATATGACTGCATATTGATTGTGGAATAGTGGCTGGAGAACCAAAGCTTTGGAATAAGGAAGCCATGGGTTCAAGTTTCACCTTTGGCACAAGTCAATGGGATCTAGGCAACTTTCTTTTTTAAAATTTAATATTTCCCCCCTCTAATTACATGCAAAATAAATTTAAACTTTATTTTTCTTTTTTCAAATTTTGAGTTCCAATTCTCTTCCCTCCCTTTCTTCTCCCATCCCCCACATTGAGAAGGCAAGCAATTTGATATAGGTTATACATGTGCAGTCATGCAGAACATATTTCCATGTGAGTCATGTTGTGAAAGAAACACACATACAAATACAACCCAAGAATAATAAAGAAAAGAAAATATACTTTGGTAGGCATTCAAACTCCATCAGTTCTTTCTCTAGCTATGGGCAGCATTTTTCATCATAAGTCCTTCAGAATTATCTGGGGTCATTGTATTAGGCAACTTTCTAAGATGCTGATTTGCAGGCAAGGGCCAGATTTGTATTTGTAGGGGGAGTTTCCCATCTGGGAATTCCCTTAATCAATGAAATCACTCATTCTGTCCCTATCCCTATCATCTATTAAAAAGTTTTTCATATTTGGTCTAGGTGACTTTGACCAATAGTTCTATCTATAATAATGCTACAGTTACAGTACAGTTATTTTTATTATCATAATTTTATTCTCTTCATCTTTTTAATACTGTTCAGACAGAAACAATCTGAAAACTAACCACTATTCTGCTATTGCTCTCTTTGTTTTAATGTTCTGCATACTGTTGTTAGACAGATAGGTAAAATAATTGCTTTTTTATAATTGAGTAACAGCCCTGAGTTGTAAGTTTATTGCCTGGAGACAACAGTACAGGACAATATATATCTTGTCCTATTTCCATGTGACTTTAATTTCTTCCACTACCTTTTCATAATTTGAAATGAAAAGGAAAAGTGGATATGTAAAGAACTTCAGAAACTTCAAAGTACTACATAAATATTAGCTATTATTATGATGATTAATAATTGACAATAATAACAATACCTTCAACTTAGGTATTGCTTCCCATGTATTTATTCCCTATATATCTTATTTACACATTGTCTCCCCATTAGAATGTGAACTCCTAGAGAGAAGAAAGAGATTTTTGTCTTTCTTTTAAAAAAATTTTTTTATATTAAAGCTTTTTATTTGCAAAACATATGTATGGGTAATTTTTCAACAATGACCCTTGCAAAGCTTTCTGTTACAAAATTTTCCCCCCTAGCCCCCACCCCTCCCCTAGATGGCAGGAAGTCTACTACATGTTAATTATGTTAAAATATTTGACAAATTGAATATATGCATACATATTTTTACAGTTATCTTGCTGTGCAAGAAAAGTTGGATCTACAAGAAAAAAAAATCTGAGAAGGGAAACATAATGCAAGCAAACATCAATAGAGAGCATGAAAATGTTATGTTGTGGTCCACATTCATATCCCTCTCTCTGGGTGTATATGACTTTCTTCATCACTGAACAATTGGAACTGGTTTGAAACATTTCATTGTTGAAGAGAGCCATGTCCATCAGAATTGATCATCAAGTTTTTGCCTTTCTTGAATCTCTAGTGCTTAACACAGTCATCTGGCATATAGGAAGTACTTAATAAATGCTTTTTCATTGATTGACACCAATATAGGCTCCTTGAAAGAAGATAATAGCCTCTTAGCTGTCCTGACCCTTGATAGATATTGGTGATGGTACAGGAAGGGTCAACACTTGTGCTGTGACTTTATATTTCTAGTGAGGTTCTTTATCAACCCTTTATATAAGAAAACCCAAGGAGAATGTAATATGAGTAATAAGTGAGATGGTGAAGATATGGCAGTTCCTTCCAAAGAAAGGAAGAAAATCCTGAAATTTCTGTTATTATTTCTCCATATTCATTCATTTCTTCAGATGGCTATTACATTGCTTGGTTTTTTTCTTTCTTTTGTTGTCTTTCTTCTTTCTCCAACTTCCCTAAGCTTCTTTCCCTTATTGTCTATGCCAGACTTCTGAGGTCAGGATTGTCTACTAATCAATATAAGGTTATTGAAGTGTTGGAAAATTCCTTAGCAGATCTTTAGGATTTTGATATCATGGATTGGATATGAAAGGAGCAACATTTTCTAAGATCTCTACAGCATAAGTAGGGTTAGTTTTTCCTTATCAGATGAGACTTAATTGGTCCAAAGAATTAATTGTTGATGAAGCTTCCCAGTTTTGTAAGTATAAAAGTCTAGTGCACAAAGAGTTGGGTGCTTCTCAGACATGACATGAACTTCTCACCAGTTGTGACAGCACCACAAACAAGGAGTCAGGAAGTTGTCCCTAACTAAATCAATGTTGTGTTGCTGAGCAGTCATTTTTCAGTCATATCTGAATTCATGATCCCATTTGAGATTTTCTTGGCTAAGCTACTTGCCATTTCCTACTCTAGTTCATTTTACAGATAAGGAAACTAAAGCAGAGTTAAGTGACTTGCCCAATGTCACACAGCTAGTAAGTATCTCAGGCTGGCATTGAACTCAAGAAGATGAGTCTTCCTAACTCCAAACCAGAAACTCTATTCACCATAACATTTAGCTGCCCACCAAGGCTGTAGCCCTTGATATATATATATATATATATATATATATATATATATATATATATATATACACACAGATATATGTAT
>JAJPUD010007654.1:69668-83619 GCA_023553655.1 Myrmecobius fasciatus
TATATATATATATATATATATACACACATATATATGTATATATATATTATTTCTATGCTATTGTTAAATAGATCTCTTTTTGTTTATTGTTAGATGATCTTTGAGCATCTCATCTCATTCCAGTCTTGATCCTGAATCACCAGTCTCACCTAAATCTGGCTTCAAATACCATCATAAACTCTTTTTTTCCCTCCATGAATAAATCTACATGATAAACATTTGTTTGATACTTCTTTGTTAATATAATGTGGATTGAGTTCATGCTGATATGGTCCATGGAGATTCTTCTTATTCCACTCTTGGATCTTTGCCATTCCATAGACTCTTTGAAATAATGTCTGCTTGTTTCCAAAGTATTTCAGTACAATTCTGAAGGATTTATGATGAAAAGTGCTTGCCTTCTCAATGAAGAAAGATAGAAGGAAGAAGACTTAGAACTCAAAAAATTTTAAATGAATATTAAAAATTGGTTTTTACGTGTAATTGGGAAAAAATAAAATACTAAATAAAAGTAGTTCTATAAGTTTTCAATGTGTTTATCATTAGCTCTAAGACTATCTATCAATCTTCTTCCTCCTTTTTTTCTGCTGAGGCAATTGGGGTTAAGTGACTTGCCCAGGGTCACATAGCTAGGAAGTGTTAAATGTCTAAATCCAGATTTGAACTCAGGTCCTCCTGACTTTGGGGCTGGTGCTCTATCCACTGTACCACTGCCTCCTTCTTCCTCCTTTTTAACAAATAAATGTTAAGCTTTCTATATATAGCTGTCAGTGTGAGAAGTCCTGTGTTTTGTTAATATTGTATAAATTTCTGTTAGAATACTTTCCAACTCGGTTCTGATCTATTTTATGGTTCTAAATGTGTACATTAACCATGATATTGTATAGTTATTTATTGCTTTAAGTGTGTTCTTCCCATTTATTTTGAATTCAAGATGCAAAAAGAAGACTCTTAATTTATTCAGCAAAAGCCTTCTTGTGCCTTCATGCTCCTATGTCTTGCCCAGAAAAGGGTAAGGCATTTGGCTATACTCTCCTCATCAAATGGTTCAATGAAGTCAAGTAGAAAAGCTTCAGTTATTATATTGAATGTACATTAGGAATTTTTGGTTTGTATTACACTGTCAGCATTAAATTCTCCTAGTTGACACTCAGGAAAATTCTTTCAAGTCTCTTGATACCACCTAATCTGTCTAAATGCTTGCTTTGTTGACAGCTTAACTGTTGTTTATTATTATTTATAATGAAAGAAGGACAATCAATAAATCATAGGTGGGAAGGGAGCTTAGTGATTTTCTAGTTCAGCTCTCTTAATTGATTTATTTAATTTTTTAAAATAAAATTTATTTTAAAATACATTTTAATTTTTTTGTTTTTATGAACTCGACAAACACCAATGAATAGGAGTATTTCCATGTACAAGAAAGAGTAGAAAATAAGGATTATTCAGGAAACCCTGAATCTTCATTATATACAGCTTTTTTTAAAAAACAATATAATAATCTAATGGATTAGTTCCTTAGGGATATTGTTCATGGCATGAGGTGTCACGCTCCCTGAAGTGGATATCTCTTTTGGGTAAGTGTCTTTCTTCATCTGTCTGTTATCACTGTGTTTCTCCATTCCCAAGGTAGCCACAGCTACTCCAGAGACAGTGCCTCACAGGTATCCTAGGCTTTTCAGAACTTTTAAAACTCACATTATTGCCTGAACATTTTTAGTTCAAAATACTTATTTGTCTAAGTTTTAAAAAAACGCAAAGAAATAAAGGTGAGCACAGGCTTGTAGCCACAATGACTAAATGGTAGGATGAGACCAATTGTCTCTTCACCATCATAGAAGAAGATGGAGGAATGAGTTGCCCTTTTCATATATCTGTTCATTTCTGGCTCAGCATCCAATTAAGATGTTCTTTGTTATCCCTCACCCAAATCCCTTGATTCAACAGCTTCTTTGGCTCAACAGCCAATTGGGGCACTCCCCATCATTACATAGCTCAAGTGCCTTAGTCATGAATGTCTAGAATTAGACTTCTTTAAAGTTTGTACGTGGTAGACTGGAACCAGGCTGTACATGATCAATGAAATGACCTTCATTTGACAGTCCACACAGGCTACACAGATAGGGGGAAAGTAATCAATCTAAACAATAAATCACAGGCTTAGCCACCCCATTTGGGATTTGCAAATTTTCTGGCAAAAGTTCATCATGCTACTTTGCATATAGCAATTGCTATGTAATATACAGTTCTCCAATATGAAAATTCCTAAGTTTGAGACTTGGGATCCTCACATTGTTTTCTAAAACTGTCAGCTGGCATCTGACCTTGTCATTTAACTGAAACTGCCCTCTCCAAAATGAAAATTATTTCTTAATAATTTCTATTTATAATTCTAATTATTCTATTTCTAATAATAATGTGCTATTCTCTATAACAATTTATTAATTTCCATACTCAATGACATATCAATTCTCATCCAATCTCATCTATCTGTAGCATTTAACATAACTCCTTAATATTCTTTCCTCTCAGATTTTGTGATACTGTTTTCTCTCACTTCTCTATCTTTCTGACTGCTTCTTCTCAGTCTCCTTCATTCATTTGACACCCACATCAAACCCACAAACTGTAGGTATTATATGATGCTCTGTCCTAGGTCTTCCTGTCCTTTCTCTTAACACTCTGCAAGTTAAAGATTTCATCAGCTCTCACGCATTTTGTTACTGTTGCTAAGCTGCTAATTGAAGCCTTCCTTAAACCCTCTTAATTTCAGTCCCTTACTTCTGTTAATTATTTCTTATTTATCTTGTAAATAATTTGCTTTTTATATATTTGTGTGCATATTTATCCCCCTTAAATTATAAACTCCATAAAGGTAAGGAATTTTTTTGCTTTTTTTTGTATCCTCAGCACTCAGCACAGTGCCTGGCACATAGCAGACACTTCATAAATGTTTGATGAATTTAATTGATTATATACACATGAATTTAATTGATTATATACACATATACATGTATATATAAAGGCATTTTCATATATATAGTAAGTTCTGCTCTAATACTTGTTTAAAATATGTAGTTTTCCCAACATCATTGATATATTAGTGAAGAATCTGAGTAAAATGCAAATTTTGTGTTTGTTTATGTGTTTCATTAGGCACAATTTTGTCTGCAAGAAATAGACAATTCAAACCATTCCATTTCACAATAATTTCCAAGCTGCCTTTCAACATTTACTTCTAAAAGAAAATTTCATGTTTTTTTCAAAGTAAAATGTCATATTTATCACATGAATTCTGGTATAATAGTGGCTATGGGATGAAGAGGTCTTGTTCATCCCATCTTATCTGTGGTCCATCTAGACTGCCTTCTCACCTGCATTGACTCCACTCTGCTGTCCCAGACCTTCTGGGAGCAGGGTACAGGCCAAGCAGCAGTCTGAGGCTGAAGATAACACCACTATTTATTGTAGTATTTATATATTTCTTAACCATTTAACATATATAAAAACATGCTACCACTTTTATTAGTTTTCTATTTTTTCCCCATGAGCTTTGTGATTTTTACTTCATAATTTTTCTTAGCTTGGTGATTTTTAGGAATACATATGACATATTACAGCAGAACTGATTGTAATGTATGTATGTATACACATGTTATATAATATATACAAACATTCTATACACATATATGGTTTTATATGTACATCCTACATGCATGGATTTGTGGGAAAATGTTTTTATAAAATAATATGAAAATAAATGTGAATCTTAATACATTGAACCTGCGGAAAATAGGGTATTGGGTTCCTATGACCACCAACAACTGTAATCTTTTATTAGATGGCTGAAAATACACTTTTCTACATACAAACTTTTATAATAAATAATTAACAATGGTAATATGCACCTTTCCTTTTTTTAATTAAAGCTTTTTATTTTCAAAACATATCTGTGGATAATCTTTCAACATTGGTCCCTGAAAAATCTTGTGTACCAAATTTTCCCCTTTCTTCCCACCTACCCTAGATGACAAGTAATCCAATATATATTAAACATGCTAAAATATATGTTAAATCCAATGTGTATATATATACATATTTATATAATTATCTTGCTGCACAAGAAAAGTCAGATCAAAAAGAAAAAAAAAAATGAGAAAGAAAACAAAATATATGCACCTTTCCTAACAGTAACCATGAAATAACCCAAAAAATGCACTACACAACATAAAATCATTAACAAAGAAAACATTTTTCTCTCTAGTAATTCCCTCGAATTCTGACTTTTGTGCTAACAATTCAATTGAAAAGCATACTCATACTGATTTCATACAATAGCATACTGCTATAAACCTCTTTACCTTGGTTTCCCGCTAAAAACTGAGGGAGAAGCTGCTAGGATTTTAGTTCTGTTGTTGGAAGATATAGAAACTAGTGATATCACTATATCTCTAGGGCTCTAAATGAATGGAGAATTCTTTACAAAAATACAGTGACTTACCTTGTAGGATATCAACTACTCCACAAACTTGTATATGTTGTATTTTTTTTGTCTCTACTGCACATAGCTGCAAATATACTTGGTTGCCATTGAGAAAATAAAAATGAAGTTACTAATAAAATCACATAAATGCTTGGAAGTTGCAGAAGTTAAACATGTGAATGTTGAAGATTGTGTATATATATGCACACATGCATTATATACATACATGTACACAGTTCTGCACATGCACATACAACCCATAGTGTATAAATGCAATTCTATACATATATGTATATACATCAATACATGTCACACACATTTTGCACAATGCACACATGCATACAAATTTTATGTTTGTAGAAGACATTACACGATATATGAACACATCCCACATGTGTACATGTGTTATATGATATGGTATGTTATATGATATTTGCACTTGAGTTCTAATGCCACAACTACCTATTAAATATTTCAAACTGGATGCCCCATAAATAGACAAAATTCAGTATGTCCAAAATAAAACTTATAATCTTTCCCCCCAAACTCACATCTCTTCTAAATTATTCTACTATTATCAAAGTTACCACCATTCTTCTAGTCATCCAAATTTCAAACGGTGTCATCCTTGACTGCTCATTCTCATTCAACTCACATATTCATGGAATGCCCAATTTTTTCTATTCTTTCCCTATATGCATGTCTCCATTTCCTCCTCACCTCTCACATAGCCATAACACTGGTTCAATGTCCTCATTACCTCTTTCTTGGATTATTGCAGCAGACTTCTGGTCTGTCTCCCTACTTCAAGTTTCTTTTCATCCTGATCCGACCCCATACAGCTGCCAAAATGATTTTGTTAAAACACAAGTCTTTATCTGTTACTCTTGCCCTTTCTTCCTTATTCAATAACCTGCTGCAGCTCCCTGTTACCTCTAGAATCAATATAATTATCTTTGTTTTGTCATTTTAAATTTCTTCAGAATATAGATTCCCAATTTTTTAAACACATAAATTTCTTGTCTTAGATATCATTATCCTCTCTGCATACTCCAGTCTGGTTATAGTTACCTATTTGCTATTCTGTACACAATGCTCAATTTCCCATCTGTGTTTTTGCATCAGTTGTCCCCTGTGCTTAGAATGCACTCACTTTGACCTCTGCCTTTCAGAATCCCTGAATTCCTTCATGACTGTGCTCGTTTCACCCCAAATTGCTAGTGCCTTTCTTTCCCATGTTACTTTGCATTCATTTTGTATGCATTGTATGAATAAGTGTGTATTTACACATTTTTTCTTGCGTTATAGTGTCAGTTCCTTAAAGAAATAAAGTATTTTTCATCTCTTTGTATCTTCAAGGGTTAATTAGTACAGTATCTAGCACGTCATAAGCACTTAATAAATACTTTTTTGATTATTTCAGGCTTAGTGGACTGGATCAGGGTCTGGATTCATCAGTTTTGTTCCTCTAGCAAAGTGAATTGTCTTCTATATTTGCTATGTCCAAGTAATCGTTAAGATGATTCCCTCATTCCTCTTCTTCAAGGTGTGAAATTCTCTCTCTATAAGATTAACTACCTCATCCTCAGGAACTGTTGTATACAGATGATAAAATTCATGACGGATCATTACCCTCAAGGTTAGCCTTTTAGGGAACTCCGTACAATTAAATTAAATTAATATTTATTATATATGTAGTATGTTCCAGACACTGTACTAAGCATCGGGAATACACATAGAGATAAAAGATCATTTCTGCCCTTAAGAAGCTTACAATCTAATGAGAGGGACCACATGCAAACAAATATATACAAACCAAGCTATATACAGGATAAATACAAAAAAGTTAACTGAGGTAAGACACTGGAATTAAACGGATTAGGAAAGGTCTCTTGTGAAGGTAGGAATTGTTGTTTGCACTTCATTTTCAAAAAGGACCAGTGACATCACTGGTGATATCTTGACTCATGCATGAATTGATTTTCAATGAGACAAACTTGTACAAAGTTGCCAACCTCACTCTTTCTTCTGGAGTCATTGAAGTTCATTGGTAATACAAAAGTCAAGATGACCAGTGATGATGTCCCAGGATGCAAGAAATAATCTAGGCACTTTTGATGTCTAATCAAGCTCTAAGCACTCCAAGTACCTGCTTCAGCCTTCATGGCTATTGGAACAAATTGTTCTCCACTCATTCTCCCAGGGAAAGTCTTTACATGCTTGGGATGGGCATCCCCCAACTCATTGAGACCTGTTGATTACCCTCAACTTGGTTTATTCTATCAGTTGAGTCAGTTTACTGAAGGACTTGAGTTTCTTGATGTTAGCAATTCACCCCTACAGCGAGCCCCTCTTTCCATAGGGGCTAGATTATGTGTCAGACTTGTAGTACTAAAGTATGGCTTTTAAAATGTTAAAAAAAAACATTTATAGTTCCCTGGTTGTACAAAAGTAGATTGTAGGCAAGATTTGGCCCTCTGATAGTACTTTCCTGGTGGTAAACTGAGTATAGTTACTGAGAAGACTACATATTCTTGGAACTACAGGTAAGAGTTAGTTGAAGATACATAAACATCTTTGAAAAAGGCTTGGCAAACCCTCATAGCATATTGTTAGTCCTCCCTGAACACCCCATACTGCTCAAAAAATGGGATATTAGTTAGGACTTAAAGGAAGACAGGAAAGTCAGCAGTCAGAAATTGAGGAAAGAGAGCATCTAGCATGAAGGACAGCCAGAGAAAATGCCCCAGCAAAAATGTAAAATCTTATTCATGAATAACCAAGGGATCAGTTATACTGGATCAAGGAGAGTGGATATGTGTATATGTGTGGGGAACTAAAATAGAAGAATATTAAAAAGGGAGAGAAGACTAGATTATTAAAGGCTTTGAATGCCAGATAGAACATTTTATATTTACTCCTGAAGGCAATAGGAGGCAATGAAGTTTAGTGAGAAAACTAAAGATAGTCACATAGAGAGGGATTACCCATAAAAAAGGACTTGGTTCCTTCTGGGGAGGTCTGTGCAAACCCATAGTCCCTCCAGGGAATTACAGAGCATTAAAGATAGCAGTAAATAGAGGCAGTGGCAAACCCGGGAAAGACTTCTTGGGTCAAGCTGGAAGCTACAAGAATACGCATAAGCAATAATATAAATTGTAGTAGTAGAGTATTAAAAAGGACCCTAAACCAAAAGGAGGAATGCTAGGATGAATCCCTAAGAACCTAATTCAAGTTAGGAGTTGTGGGAACTAGGGCCAAGGAACAATTAAGCAGAGTAACAAATTTGTATCTTCCTTTTCTCTAATATTGTTAATTATGTGTACTGTTCAGGTTGATGGAGGAGTTGGGGAGGAAAATCTCTAGAACAGGGGCTCTTAAATGTTTTTTTTTCTGCTCCAGAGCTCTCTAGCACTAGAGTGAAACCTATGGACCCTTTTCAGAATAATGTTTTTAAATGTTTTAAAAATAAAATATATAGAATTAAAAACCCTAATTATGTTGAAATAAAACTATCAAAATATTTTTAAAAAGTAAGTTCATAGACCCCAGCTTAAGAATCTTTTTTTCCTAGTTTTAGAGAAAGGATAGAAAAGTACCATCAGAAAGCCAGATCTGGCCCACAATCTACTTTTATACAGCCAGGATGCTAAGAATGGTTTTTTAAACATTTTAAAAGTCCCATTTTAGAGGAAATTTCAGGATCACAAATCTGACACATAATCTGGCCCCTATGGAAAGTGGGACTCACTGTAGGGGTGCATTGCTAACATCAAGAAACTCAAGTCCTTTTCCCTTGCTAGAGGAAGGGGTGAAGGTGAGGAAGCTAAGATAAGACAGTTCAGATATACAACAATGAGCCACAGATTACATCAAATGAGATATTTTTGAATCATTAAATGATCTGAGCTGCATGTTCCTACCTCCTCTCCAATAATTCAAGAAAGGGATAAATTCACCTGATCTATCCCAGAGTAAAGTTTTGCTGTTGGTATTTTTGGCTTGTCTGGATGTGTATGTAGAGTTTGACATCACTGTTCACATGTGAAGGAGACCACCTCCCTGGGCAAGCTCTAAGTTATTCACCTCAACCAGTTATACAGAAATCAGAGCTTTCCCCAGTAGGAATTATCTTATAATTAACTTAGAGACTAGAGCATATGTAATTAACCATGGAAACCATGGTTTCCTAACCATCTGCCTCTGTTTTTATTTAAAGGAAAATGGCAAACTCTTTTTTTTAAATCCCTCTATTCCTTTTTGGTAAAGAAGCTCATTTTCAGGATTTTGATTGTCTCATCAAATGCTGTTGGGTTTCTCTCTGGTTGAAATGACTGAATAGCATGGCCAAATGATTGCTTGATGCTGTGAGTTAGAGAGAGCCTAGGTAGACTCTCAGTTTGTTCCAATTATTGTTGTTTCCTAGAAACCAGTTCCAAAAGCTGAACCAGGCAGTGGGAGTGGTACCTTTGTACCATCTTGCAAAACTATCATGGGGGCATATAGGTTTCTTTGCCTGGAGTCTGTCCCCAAGCTACAATCAAGGTGCCTTCCTTGTCTTTTGTTGCTAGGAGCTGGAGGGCAAGGACTAAACTTCAGTTTAGTGCCTCATCTCCCAATTTAGACTGTGAACTCCTTAAAAGGAAGGATGGTGCCTTTGATTTCTTTCGTATTGTTTATGTGGCATGCTTTATGTTATGATAGCAAGAGAATTTCTGGAGGGTTGTCAGAAGTCTGCCATACTTTACTTTAAGTACTCCCTTCTGTTGTTGTATACCTAGCCTCAGCATTTCTCCTCTCCCTGTGTATCCAAATGGACAATACTTAAAGGATGCTGACAGAGCTGGACATGTAGTGGACACCACAAGCAATAGTTATTGAATGAATGGATGAACCTATGAATGAGAAATATGGTATTTTAAAAATTCAAGAGACAGTTTGTGGGTAATTTAATCATTTTATTAGTAAGACTATCATGTTTATTAATAAAAAGAGATCATTGGCACTTTCGAATGCCAAACAACCTTAATGATGGTGAGCTCTCAATTTCTATGCCCTTGGAAGAACGGATGTTCCTGAGGATTGCTATCAACTCTAATCAGTTAAAATTTTATAAGAAAATGAATATTACAATGAGGGGATGGTCTAAATTACAGTGAGGGTATTGGAAGTTAGTTTTGATCAGAAACATATCAATTTCCATATGACTTGTCTGACACAAGGAAGAATCTACATTTCCTCAGACCGAGCTGAGCAAACACAATGAGCAGGAATGTACCCATTAGTCTAGACTTAGAATTTTTTTTTTTTTACTATCCCTGATTAGATCTCATCCCATCCTGTTTAGGTAAGTATTTGAGAAAGATTTTCCACAATGGTTAATTTCTCCATCAGAAAGTAGAAAAGGTGGAAAAGCTTGATCCTGCTTCAATAATTAATTATTAAAGATGAGAGAAATAATGATTTTTCTCAGGAAAAATGATCTATGTCTTATCTATCCTTTTCCCAAACAGTAAGAAGTCATAAGAGATCGACTCTATTGTATTTATTAAATAATATCAGATAATATGAGATAGTTATTTATATAATTTGCTAAAGAGAGGCAGAGTGGTCTAGAGGCTAAAGACCCATTCTTGAAGCCATAAGATCAAGGCGATCTTTGAGGTCCCAACCCAGTGCTTAGAGTCTATGAGCATAAGATCTGTCTGCCTGGGTTTCAGTCCCAATCACCTTCCTGTTTTGAGACTTGATTTTTCCTTTTGTCAAATGGGTATAATAATCATTGTATTTCCTACCAATAAGAGAGACTCAAATAATGTAATATTTGTAAAGGATGCGAATATGGTCTAAAACTATGATTTCAATACTATTGGGAACTTCTTGAGTAGATAGTTTCTCTACAGCTTGTTAGTGTTAGAGAACTAGAGAACCTAGAACAATAAAAGTTTAAGAACAGCATGTGTCAGAGATAAGACCTGACCCCCTGATATTGCTGGTGGTGTGAGGCTGAGATGAAGGAAGAATTGGGTTCAAAAATACACTGCTTTTTGAGTGAGATCCAGCTGTAGATTAGGTATTCCCCTTCCCAAGCTATAGACTTTGCCTGGAATACTACACTTTCTGCCCTCCTGCAAAAAGCAATAAGGTACAAGTTCCTTATACAATAGGGGTGGGGAACACCTGGCTCATAGGTCATATAAGGCCCATGAAATCAATTGGTTAATTTATCATATCACTGATTATGATCAGACAAATCTCAGCCTTGGATTACTCTCACCATCATTGCCTTCACTTCTACTCTGAAGAAGAAAATCACTATTCTGATTGGGTCCACTGCAAATTTATATTATATAACCTCAACTGGGCCCCCACTCCTGCAAGGCAATCCTACTATACCTTCTTTATCACTATCTTTCTTTCACTATCTTTATCACTATCTCACTTTCCATAGCAACTCTTCCAAACTTCTTCATCTCTCCTCAAACCTTCCATGACTCTCCCTCCCCTCTCAGCTGAGAACTGCTTTATATTTTATAGAAAAAATGAGGCCATTCATTAAGAGCTCCTTCTCCTCTCTTCCTCATCTCCTATCACTCCCATCATTCAAGTACTTTTTCCCACTTATCTTCTCCTTCAGACTTATCTCATATGATGAAATGACCTTACTCCTTACCAAGGCTAATCCCTCTACTTGTTCAAGTGAACCTGTTTTATCCCATCTTCTCTAACAACTTCCTTCTGTCATCCCCACTCTTTCACTTATTTTCAATCTCTTCCTCTTTATTGGCTCTTTTCCTACTGCCTATACACATGCTTATGCCTCCCCCATCCTGAAAATATTTTCATTTGATCCTTCCATCTATTGCCCTACATTTTTTATGCCTTTTATAGCTAAATTTCTCAAAAAGGCTGTTTATCAGAGGTGCTTCCACTTTCTCTCCTTTTATTCTCTTTTTAACCCCTTAGAGTCTGGCATCTGATATTATCATTTCCATCAAAGTTACTAATTATCTCTTAGTTGCCAAATTAATAGCCTTTCTCAATACTCATTCTTTTTGACTTCTCTGCAACCTTTGAAATGATTCATGACTCTCACCTTCTTGACATGCTCTTCTGTCTAGATTTTCCTCCTGCCTTTCTGACTGCTCCTCCTCTATCTCCTTTGTTGCATCCTCCTCCAGATCACACCTTCTAAGTATAAATGTCCTCCACAGTTCTGTGCTAGACCCTCTTCTCTTCTCCAGCTATACTATTTTTTGTACCAATCTACTTAAAACTTATTTTAATAGTAATTCAGTTTGTAAGATTCCCTAAATTTTACTTAGATGTTCCATTCAAGTAGAAATGCCTTTTAATTGCTTTCCTGATTTCCACAAACCTCTTCTTTTTCTTTTTTTCTTTTTTCTTTTTTTTAATTAAAGCTTTTTATTTGTATAACATATGTATGGGTAGTTCCCCAACATTGATCTTTACAAAGCTTTCCATTACAAATTTTACCCCCAGTCCCCTCCCATCCCCTAGATGGCAGGGAGTCCACTAGATGCTAATAATGTTGAAATGCTTGAGAAGTTATGCAAGAAAAATCCTATCTACAAGAAAAAAAAAGAATCAGAGAAAGGCAACACAATGCAAACAAATGTCAGTAGAGATCATGAAAATGTTACGTTGTGGTCCATATTTCATTTCCCTCTCTCTGGGTGTATATGGTTTTCTTCAGTGAACAATTGGAACTGGTTTGAGACAATTCTTTGTTGCAGAGAGCCATGTCCATCAGAATTGATCATCATGTAATACTCTTGTTGCTGTGTATGATGATCTCCTAGTTCTGCTCGTTTCACTCAGCATCAGTTCATGCAAGTCTCTCCAGGCCTCTCTGAAATCGTCCTGCTGGTCGTTTCTTACAGAGCAATAATATTCCATAACATTCATATACCATAATTTATTCAGCCACTCTCCAATTGATGGGCATCCCTTCAGTTTCCAGTTTCTAGCCACCACAAAAAGGGCCGCCACAAACATTCTTGCACATGTGGGGCCCTTTCTCTCCTCTAAGATCTCTTTGGGATATAGGCCCAGTAGAAACACTGCTGGGTCAAAGGGTATGCACAGTTTGACAACTTTTTGGGCATAGTTCCAAGTTGCTCTCCAGAATGGTTGGATCCGTTCACAGTTCCACCAACAATGTATCAGTGTCCCAGTTTTCCCACATCCCCTCCAACATTCATCGTTATCTTTTCCTGTCATTTTAGCCAATCTGACAGGTGTGTAGTGGTATCTCAGAGTTGTCCTAATTTGCATTTCTCTGCTCAATAGTTATTTGGAGCAACTTTTCATATGACTAGAGATGGTTTTAATTTCATCATCTGAAAATTGTCTGTTCATATCCCTTGACCACTTATCTATTGAAGAGTGGCTTGAATTCTTATATATATGAGACAATTCTCTATATATTTTAGAAATGAGGCCTTTACCAGAACCATTAAATGTAAAGATGGTTTCCCAATTTGATGCTTCCCTCCTAATCTTGTCTGCATTTGTTTTATTTGTACAGAAACTTTTTAACTTAATATAATCAGAATTATCCATCTGGTGTTCAATTAGGAGTTCCAGGTCTTCTTTGGACATAAATTTATTCCATCTCCACAGGTCTGAGAGATAAATTATATTACGTTCCTCTAACTTGCTTACAAAGTCCATCTTTATATCTAGATCATGAACCCATTTAGATCTTATCTTGGAATGTGGTGTTAGGTATGGGTCAAGCCCTAATTTCTTCCACACTAGTTTCCAATTTTTCCAGCAGTTTTTGCCGAATAGTGAGTATCCCAAAAGCTGGGGTTTTTGGCTTTATCGAACACTAGATTGTTAAGGTTATTGCCTAGGTTGTCCTGATAACCTATTCTGTGCCACTGATCAACTGCTCTATTTCTTAGCCAGTACCAAATGGTTTTGATGACCGCTGCTTTATAATATAGTTTTAGATCTGGTACAGCAAGGCCACCTTCATCTGCCTTTTTTTTTCATTAATCCCCTTGAAATCCTTGACCTTTTGTTCTTCCAAATGAACTTTGCTACTATTTTTTGTAGATCTATAAAATAATTTCTTGGGAGTTTGATAGGTATGGCACTAAATAAGTAGATTAGTTTGGGTAGTATTGTCATTCTTATTATGTTAGCTCTGCCTACCCATGAGCACTTAATTTTTTTCCAATTGATTAGGTCTGATTTTATTTGTGTGGAAAGCGTTTTGTAGTTTAGTTGATATAGTTTCTGACTTTTCCTTGGAAGATAGATTCCCAAATATTTTATCCTATCATCTGCTATTTGGAATGGAATTTATTTTTGTATCTCTTGCTGCTGAACTTTGTTGGTAATATATAAAAATGCTGATGATTTATGTAGATTAATTTTGAATCCTGCCACTTTGCTAAAGTTGTGAATTGTTTCTAGTAGTTTTTTAGTTGAGTC
>JAJPUD010007654.1:88619-103614 GCA_023553655.1 Myrmecobius fasciatus
TCAAAATCAGTCTAGAGGCTTCATATGTTGTTGGTTTGAGGGGAGGTTAGAGGAGGTTGCAGAGACTCCTGTCTGACCTCCGCCACCATGGCTCCACCCCCGGAAGGAAGACTCTAGTTCTCTTTTTCATATTATCAAAGTAATATCTAGTTAATTATACCCCCAAACTTTAAGTATCCCCCTAGTAAAAATAAAGTTCTCAAGAGTCCTTTCCTTTTTACCTTTTTATGCATCTCTTGAGTTCTGTGTTTGGATGTCGAATTTTTTGTTCAGATCTGGTCTTTTCATTAGAAATAGGTGAAATTCACCTATATCATTGAATGACCATCTTCTTCCCTGGAGGATAATACTCATTCTAGCTGGATAGGTTATTCTTGGTTGTAATCCAAGTTCCTTTGCCCTTTGGAATATCTGGTTCCAGGCCCTTCGATCCTTCAGTGTGGAGGCTGACAGATTGTGTGTGATTCTAATTATTGATCCTTGGTATTTGAATTGTTTCTTTCTAGCTGCTAGCAGAATCTGTTCCTTGGTGCTATAGTCCTGAAATTTAGCCACGATATTCCTTGGGGTTTTAATTTTGGGGTCTCTTTCAGGAGGTGATCGGTGAATTCTTTCAATGGTGATTTTGCCCTTTGATTCTACAATCTCAGTGCAGTTTTCTTTCAGGATTTCCTCGAAGATAGTGTTTAGATTCTTTTTTTCATCATGGCTTTCAGGAAGTCCAATAATCTTTAGAGTGTCCCTCCTAGATCTATTTTCCAAGTCAGTTGTTTTTCCTAGGAGATATTTCATATTTTCTTCTAATTTTTCATTTTTTTTGTTTTTGTTTGACTGATTCTTGAAGTCTTATTGAGTCATTCACTTGCATTTGGTCAATTCTTATTTTTAAAGTGTTGTTTTCTTCAGTTACCTTTTTAAGCTACTTTTGTAACTGGCCAATTTGTTCATTGCACTCTTTTTCCACTTCACTAATTTTATTTTTCAATAAATTGGTGTCTTTTTCATATCTCTTTTGCAGGGCATCATATCCTTCTTGCAAGATATTGTATCCTTCTTGCATTGATTTCAGTTTATTTTCCCATTTATCCTCCAGCTGTCTTTTGAGGTTCTTTATGCAATCTTCCAGAAAGGTCTTTTGAAAAAATGACCAGTGATGGTCTTTAATACCTTCTTCTTGTATTTTGTCTAAAGGAATCTCAGGATCTGGGGTCATCGATTCTTTGCCTTGATAGAAGCTGTCTATGGTGAGAGCTCTCTTTTGCTTCTTCATTTTTTTTAGACATTGTGGATATCTCTTTAAGGTAGGGGAAAAAAAAACGGTGGCTGAAGAGCTTTGCCCTGGGGCACTTCAGGGAATTAACTTAAGGTGCTGGGCCGGTGGGCTCCTTAAACAAGGCAAGTCTGCCAGAACACCTGCCCCCAAGCAGGGCAGAGTGTCCCGAGTGCCTCAGATTAACTCCAGGTGTTTGGAATTTGGAGTTTGGAGTTTGGAATTTCTGCCAGGATGAGTTGAGCTGAGTCCCACCCTCACTTCCGGCCTACACAGGAGTCGTCTATTTATCTCTCTGTCCCAGTCCGACTAACCTGATATGAAGTTATCCAGAGAGCAGTGTCCAAATATTTCTGAGTTCGTTGACTTGAAGATCAGTTCAGAGGCTTATTTTATTGTTGATTTGAGAGAAGATCGGAGGAGAGGGAGAGAGTCACCTTTTCACTCCGCCATCTTGGCTCTACCCCTCCCTGAGTCCCCCCAGCTATACTATTTCACTGGGTGATCTCATCAGCTCCCATAGATTTAGTTATCATGTCTATGCTGATTTTTCTCAAATCTATCTTTCTCACCCCAACCTCTCTGCTGGCCTCCAATCTTATATCTCCAATTGTCTTTCAGATACCTAGGACTGGAGGTCCAGCAAATATCCTAAAAATCATTAACTTCAAAAGAGAATTCATTATCTTTCATTCTAAACTCTCCCCTTCTACCTTTCTTATTGTTGTAGCGTGCAACACCAACCTCCCAGTCTCTCAGGCTCATAACCTAGAAGCCATCCCTCAAAACCCTCACCCCCATATCCAATTTGTTACTAAGGTCTGTCAATTTCACCTTTACTTTATCTATAAATACAACATTCTCCATCTTCTCTCTCCTCATCTTCTGAACAGCCACTGCTCTAGGAAAGAACCTAATCACCTCACATGTAGGTGATTGTAATAACCTGCTGGTGGATCAAGTCTCTACCCACTTCAAGTTTTTTTTCATTCAACTATTTACATGATTTTCCTAAAGCTCAGTTCTGATCATGTCACCTTCTTCCCTCCATTCCCCAAAACACTCCTATCCTGCCCCCCAATTCAGTAAATTCCAGTGATTTATTACCTCCAGAAGTAAATACAAAATGTTCTATTATTCAAAGTCTTTTATAACCTAATCTATTCATACTTTTCCAGTATTTTTACTACCTCACATATGTTCTTTGATCTAGTGACACTAGGCTTACTTGCAGCTTCATGAATAAGACACTCTGTCTCTAGATTCTGTATTCTTTCTGGCTATCTTCCATGACTGTAATGCTCTCCCTCCTCTGCTGACTACTGACTTTTCTGTCTTCCTTTAAGTCCTAACTAAAATTTCACTTTCTATTGGAAACCTTTTTCAACCCCTCTTGATTCCTGGGTCTTCTTCTCTTAATTATTTCTTATTTATCCTAAATATAGCTTGCTTTGTATATATTTGTTTGCATATTGTCCTTCCCATTAGATTGTAAGCTCTTTGTGGGCAGGGACTATCTTTTGCCTCTTTTTGTATCCTTAGTACAATGCCTGGATTACAGTAGACATTTAGTAAATGTTTATTGATTTAATTAATTTAATTTAATTGATTATTGATTGCTTAAAGCACAAAAATTGGCCCTAGTGAAAAATCCTGTATGTGAAACCTGGCTCCTTCAATTACTGTATATTGTCTTCTCTATGAGAATGTGAGTTTTTAGAGAACAGAAATCATCTTATTTTCCTATTTGTATCCCCATGCTTTGCACACAGTAAGTACTTAATAATAATATCAATCATGATAACAACTAGCAATTTTATGAGGAAAGGGAGTAAATATTTATAGAGTCACCTGTGACTCCAAGAGGCTGTAATGTGCAGTGACTACATCCTGGTAAATTGTCTTGGCAGATAAGTTCACCTAGGTTGAGGATAACTGACAGAACTTAAACCCGTCAGTGAGTTAGGGGTATGTCTAGGGGGATGTCTACCCCAAGTATGTGAAGACTTTTCCAGGCAGAATGGACAGATGAGAAAAATTTGTCCCAATAGCCGTGAAGGTCAGAAATCAAAGATGTCAAGGTCATCCACTTCATCCCAGACCATCTCCAATCATTCTGACTTTTGTCTTGCCAGGACTTTCATGACTTTGGAAGCGAATGAGCCTGACAATTTTGTGAAACTCTGCTTCACTGAAATCCAATTTATGCATGAGTCAAGACATCACTCTGTGATGTCATTGGTGCTATTGGAAAATGAAAGAGGAACAACAATTATAAACCAGGCACTGTGCTAAGTGTTTTACAAATATTTATCTTATTTAATCTTCCCAAAAACTCAGGAAAACAGGTGCTCTGATGATTCCTATTTTGCAGTTGAGGTTACTTAGGAAAACATAAGTTAAGTGACTAACTCAGAGTCACACAGCTAATAAGTGTCTGGGACTGGATTTGAACTAAGATCTTAATGATTTCAGGCCTACCACTCAATCTATTATAATACTTCAATAAAGGTTTTATTCATTCATTCAAATGATATCTTAAGTAAGTGATTTTTACCTCTCTAGGTCTCAGATTCCTTATCTGTAAATTGAGGATAATCACAATTACACTACCTAACAAGGCTCTTGTGAGAATCAAAGGAGATGTGCCAAAAAGTATTTTATAAAAATTAATATAAATATGTAATTATTATTACTATTATTATTCCCGCTCTGATTCATTTTCATATTCTGATTAGAAGCGAACCTTTTTTCTTTTACACATAATATTTGTGCACTGAGACTACATCTTCTTTCATTTTCTAACCCTATCCTACCACTAAATGTACTGAAGAAAGGGGAGCTATGGATTAGAAATGAATATATATGCCTCTTGAGCTGAATAGAATGTATCCAGAGCAAATCTTAGCTTCTTCTACTAAGCCATAGATTAAGCTAGGGAAGGCCTTGGTAGCTGAGCACTGCAGAACTTCCCCCTTTCCTCCCCTTCACAAATCCATAACTCAGACTTTTCCTGGGAACAGCCAGCCTCTTGCCCTGCAGATTGCCAGGGTCAGCTGTTTTCTGAAGTAGTTAAGCATTCATGGGAAACCTTCCACTATCAAAGGCCAAGGATCTACAGGGAGAAAAAATAATCAGGGGCTGTACAAATAGAAAGCAATTCAATTTAAAGGCTTTTAAAACATTTCTTGAAGAAAGAAAGATATATAAATGTTACACTCATCTGCTTTTTTAAATTAAGAACAGGGAACATAAAACTCAGTAAATACATCAAAGAATAAAACATGGACCTTTGAGGGAAAGAGAGGGAAGAGGGAAAAGTGAAAAAGGATAGAAAAGCAGAGATAGCGAAAGTAATTATAGATGAGATGGGAAAAGAGGGAGAGTCAGAAAAATGGAGACTGAGAAGGTGGAGAGGCAGAGGATCTGAGAGACAGAACAGAGACAGCAGCAAGACAAATTAAGAGACAGACAGAAAGATAGAGTGAGGAGCAGATAGTGAGACAGAGAAATCAAGAGGAAAACCAATAGAAGAAGAGATAGATATAAATGTGAATGAAGAATTGGGGGAAGTAAAGAGAGGCAGAGATACAGACAGACAAAAAGTCAAGGTCAAGGTCACAAGAAAAAAGGAGTAAAGAGAAATACAAATAAATATGGGCAAAAAGTATTAGAGAAATGCAGACACCAACCAACAATAATTTATTAAGAGACTACTATGTGCTTGTCCTTGTTTTAGGCACTTGAATTCAATCCACTTGCACATCAAGATATCCTCCTCTTGATGTTATTGATCCTTTTTGAGAATGAAGAACACATGACAATACACTGGATATAAAGAAAAACCTTAAACAGTCTTTACACTCAAAAAATCTTAATTTTCATTGGGGGATGCAATACTTGAAAATATGAACAAAATAAAAGCAAGATAAATATGGGCTCAGTGGTGAGTCTGAAGTCAAGCAGTCTCATCTTCCTAAGTTTAAAAGTGGTTTTATCCTTTATAAATAATCAAATTAACTATATTTGATTTGGAAGATTTGGAAGATGTTATATGCATCCAGGGGGAAAAACCTGATAAATAGAAGTATATTTAGAATTATTTTACATATATATTCATATTTAATATCTAATGGTGGCCATCTCTAAGGTGGGAGTAGGGAAGAAAAAAATTACATTATAATTTTGTTGTATATTTAAAAGGAATAGCAAATTGTACATAATAGATTTGCAATTTCATGTGCAACCATCTTTTTGTATTATACCATGTTATGGAAATACTTGTTTTATTCCATAAATTAAAAATAAAAAATATTTTTAAAGTAAAAAAAATCTGGCCTTATTAGCTGTGTGACTATGGATAAATCATTTAACCCTAATTTTCTCAGTATCCTCATCTGTCAAATAAATTGGAGAAGGAAATGGCAAACCACTCTGGCATCTTTGCCAAGAAAACCCCAAAAAGGTCACAAAAAGTCAGACAGGACTAAAACAGTTGAACAACAATAAAATGTTTGTGGAAGAGGGTGTTAGGTGGATGCATGAAGATTCAGCAAGCCTTCCTATAAAAGGTGGTCCTTAAACAGGATTTTGAAGAAACCAGGATTCTAAGAAATTGAGGAAGGATTTAATTTCAGGTATGAAAAGGTCTGGAAGTGCCAATATGGCATGTTGTATATGAGGAAGAAAGTTTGGTCAGACTGTAGGGTACAGGAAGCAGAATAATCAAGCTGGAAAAGTAATAGGGGCTAAGTTTTGATGACTTTAAAAAAGCTTAAAATAGAGGAGTTATTAATATATATATATATGTGTGTGTCTATATATGTACAAATATACAGACACACACACACATACACACACACACACACACACACACACACACACACACATATATATATATGGCAATAGGGAGCCATTAGAGTTTATTGAGTAGAGCAATAACATAATCAGGTATGCACTTTAGCAAAATCATCTTGGCAGCTGTGTGGAGATTTTATTAGAGAGAAAAGAGGTCTGAGAGAGAGATCAATTAGAAGGTATTGCAACTGAGAAAGGGAAAATGGGAAAGGCAAGAACATATTACTAATATTACTCTTAAAATACAAGATTGTAGATGAATGACTAGAAAGGCCTAATTTTCCCTTTTTAATGTATATTCACTCCTGCCTAAATTTTGGAGATCTTAATTTTCTTTTTTCTCATTTTGCCAATTAGACTGCATGGGAAGAAGCCTGAATTGTCCTAGAAGGGTCATGCTAGGAAGCATGCTAAAAGAGCTCCCCTGGAAATTTTTAGGTGCTCTAAGGACATGGTGATTCATTGTTTGGGCCTTTGGGAGATGATGAATTTCCTGGATGCCTCCAACAAGCATTTTAGAATGATATGCTAAATACCACAAGGGGTCCCTTGGTCCTCCCTTGCTTTGTGATAGCAATAGGAGGGCAGGATGCTACATCTGTCTATTAAAAGAACAATTAGCTTCCTGCTCAGGTCTTTTTGTTTACAGCTCTCCAAGTGGTATCATGTGCTTTGAGGGAAAAATGAAACATGGGTACAACAAAGCAGGCTTCCTCGTTGGACCTTTGCCCTGTAAGGGATATATTTTTGCCCATATAAGTTATGTATATGTCTACATGGGTTTGTCTAAATTGATTCACAAGGATGTAGGAACAGATTCATCTAGAATCTTGCCCACTCCTCTTGGGATAGGGCAAGAATTTGGGGCCACAAACCTGACCCATTATTCTTTCCTTAGACAGGAGATACTGAACTAGAATTATATTTATCTGCTCTCTCCCAATATTGCTAATCTAGGGGAAATGAGTTTTTAAGTTCTGGCTGATTTTCTAATCAACACCCTTCAATAGGGAAATAGTTCCCTAAACTACATCTGAAGACTTGACTCCCTAATCCTTAAATCCTACACAAAGAATATAACAAATATCAAATAGTTTATTCACAGTGTTAACAAATTGAAACCAAGGAAGTCATACCAATTAGAATGCACCAGATTGTCATTGTTGCACAGATAATAGATAGATTGAATAAGTACTTCCACTCAGTGGAAGTTAACTCAGCTCAACCTAAAGAATCCCCAATCTCATCTAAGACAAAATTCTCTGCAGTCTCTAGTGACAAACTAGAAATCAAGAACATATTCAAAGTTCTGGCTCCTCTATATGTTAGCTCCTTTGAAAAATCTCTCCAGGGATTTCTGATAAAAAAAAAAAAGACTGGAATTTCATGTGTCTTCTCTCAAAACTGGAAGCCAAGAGAAAAAAAAAGTACTATTCCCAAGCTCTCACAAATTCCTCCTAGGCACTTGTCAAGTAAGCATTCTCTACACTAATGAGGAGAATTTTATTCAGTTACCCTGACTTGAATCCCTAGTAATAGTCTTCTAAATCTGTTTAGACATGAAAGTAAAACTTGAAAGTTCAAAAAGTTCAGAGCTCTTTGAATCCACCTTGGCAGTTGGTTACAATACTAGTAGAGGCAGGAGTGCTTTGTTGCTTTTGGAAACAACTGAGTACAAAGTTCTGAGGAGGCTTGATTTGACAGTGCAAAGTTAAGGTGAAATATAGAATACCTAATTAGCAATCTTGCAAAATTACCATATATTTTAATGAGATTTAAATATGAATCACCAGATTGTCACAGTAGTTATGTTATTATTAAATCCTCTTAAGGTATATATATCTATATCTATATATAATTTTATTTTTATATTTAGCCTTCCTTGTGTATGTTGGGACAAATTGCTTGTTCTCTACATATTTTATATTATAGATTGAGTGCATTTTATATTTCTCTAATTCTGGAGAAACCATCATCTTATAAGCCACAATCTAATTTACTATAATTAAAATCATCTCTGAGATACAAAGGTGAGGGTTAATTAGCCAATAAGTGTTAGAAAATGGAATCCACTCTCTCTAGAGACCAGCCAGCCTCCAACTGAATGAACCTGGTCCACATGGAATGTGTGGATACAAACAGGGAGGGGCTAGTGTCCCAGCCCATGTGGGCTCACTCAAGCTTTTCCTCAATGCTAAAACAGTAGGTACAATGAGGGGTAGGGCTCTAAATTTTGTAGTATCCAGCAGAGTAAGGAAGAAAGTAGGAAATGCTTAATAAATATCTGCTTTTAAAATTCTACCTTACTACACTACAAAATGAAAACCTCACATCTCATTTTACAACGATAAAGGTTTGCTTTCATGCACTAACAGCCTCATCTGGGACCTTTTTTGGACACAAATGCTGATCAAAAAAAGGATTCATGATCAATAAACTAGAAAAACATTTTTACATTCAAAGGTTCTAATAAAGGCCTCATTTCTAAAATATATAGAGAATTGACTCAAATTTATAGAAATTCAAGCTATTTTCCAATCGATAAATGATCAAAGAATATGAACAATTTTCAGATAAAGAAATTGAAACTATTTCTAGTCATATGAAAAGATGATTTGAAATCACTATTGATCAGGGAAGTGCAAATTAAGACAGCTCTGAGATACCACTACACACCTGTCAGATTGGCTAAAATGACAGGAAATGATAATGATAACTGTTGGAGGGGATGTGGGAAAACTGGGACACTGATACATTGTTGGTGGAACTGTGAACGGATCCAACCACTCTGGAGAGCAATTTGGAACTATGCTCAAAAAGTTATCAAACTGTGCATACCCTTTGACGTAGCAGTGTTTCTACTGGCCTTATATCCCAAAGAGATCTTAAAGGAGGGAAAAGGACCCACATGTGCAATAATGTTTGTGGCAGCCCTTTTTGTAGTGGCTAGAAACTGGAAACTGAATGGATGCCTATCAATTGGAGAATGGCTGAATAAAATATGGTATATGAATGTCATGGAATATTATTGTTCTGTAAGAAATTACTAGCAGGATGATTTCAGACAGGCCTGGAGAGACTTGCATGAACTGATGCTAAGTGAAATGAGCAGAACCAGGAGATCATTATACACAGCAACAACAAGACTATATGATGATCAATTCTGATGGATATAACTCTCTTCAACAATGAGATGTTTCAAACCAGTTCCAATTGTTTAGTGATGAAGAAAACCATCTACATCCAGAGAGAAGATCATGGGAACTGAGTGTGGATCACAACATAGCATTTTCATGCTTTCTGTTGATGTTTGCTTGCATTTTGTTTTCCTTCTCAGGTTTTTTTCCTTACTAGATCTGATTTTTCTTGTGCAGCAAGATAACTATAAATTTGTATACATATATTGGGTTTATTATATATTTTAACATATTTAACATGTATTGGACTACCTGCCACTAGGGGAGAGGGTGGGCGAAGGAGGGAAAAATTTGGAACAGAAAATTTTTCAAGGGTCAGTGAAAAATTACATACCATTTGGTCACTGATTGAGTAAGTGGGTTGAGAGACATTGAGGAGTCAAGCATGATCCTGAAATTGTGAGCCTGAATGACTGGAAGGCTAATGACACCCTCATCAGAAAAAAGAAATGTTTGGAAGAAAGGTGGTTTTCAGGGGTAAAGATGATGAGATTTATTTTGGAATTCTAATTCAATCTTCTCATTTTTAATAGATGAGGAAATAGGTCCACATCGATTAAATAACTTACTAATATCACATGGCTAATAAATATCAAAGATGAGATTTGAACTCAGATTCTCTGACTCAGAACCAGCTTTTTTTCCAGTATATCATATTTCCTCCTGGGGAACAGTCAAGTGAAAACTATGAGTCAGGAGAATTGAAGGCCAGGGATTGTGTCAGGATATTGAGCTGTTCTATTTGGCTGTAGAATATAAGGGGAAAAATATGAGATAATGATGGAAAAGAAGGGTGATAGTCATGGAGGGCTTTAAATGCCAGAGGAAAAGAGAGGAGGGAATGAAGAGAACTTGTTTGGTTTTTGAAAAGTTATTTGAGGATTGCTTGCTGTCTTGGGGAGGAGGAAAGGATAGAGAGGGAGAAAAATTTGGAACACAATGTTCTTTGCATGTATTTGGAAAAATAAAATTCTATTAAATTTAAAAAGAAAGTTATTTGGAAGTAGTCATTTTGGAGGTTATGTTTCTTTTATAGAATTTAAGTTCCATGAAAACATTTTTTGCCTTTGCCTTGCACTTAGCACAGTACCTGCTAGAAGATACTTAATACATATTTATTGATTGATTCAATCTTTGGATGACTCCTGTGGTGTCTTTCAGGGCCACAATATTATGCCTTCTGGGAAATAGGATAACACATGTAAAGCTCTTTGTGAATCACAAAGTATAATATAAATATAATCATTATTATTAGTAATAGTAATCTTAATATTGATAATTAATAATCTTAATAATAAAGCAACATTTCTTTAAAACCTATTCTGTTACTCATTAATATTGGCCTTCTCATCACATAATTACTCCAAAATCAGTATCTCTGGGCCCTCTTGACAAGGAAAGTTACAGCATATAAGATAAATGAGGAATTGGGATCACTGAAACTGGGACTAAATAGATTTCCAGGCAAAGGCAGGGTTCTTCTTATATGATGATCTACTGTGAAACAGAACCTTTTCCACCTCCAATTCTAATGTACAAATATTAAAGAAACAGAAGTACCTGATTCCTTCTGCCAGATAACAAGGTCATTCCTCACTGATCTCTTTTAGAGGGATAGGGGTTGGATTGGGCTGGGATTGAGAGGTGAAATTAAATCATGGCCAATTTTCTGTTATGAAAATCACATGAAAGCTATATCTCATAGTTTTGAAACTGTTGGCCAACATAAGACTTGGGGATTATTAGTATATTCTGATTATACATGGATGGTGACTCGAACCATGAAATTAAAAGACATTTGCTCATTGGAAGGAAAATCTGGACAGCATACTAAAAAGTAGAGATAACCACATTGTTGACAGAGATCTCAAAGCTATGACTTTTCCAATAGCAGTGTACAGTTCTGAGAGTTGAACTATAAGGAAAACTGGAAGAATAGACACTGGAATTGTGGTGCAGAATAAGACTTTTGAGAGTCCCTTAGTCAGCAAAGAGATCAAATCAGTCAAAACTTAAATTAATTCAGATTATTCACTAGAATGCCAAATACTGAAAATGAAAGTTTAACTAGTTTCACCACATAATGAGAATATGGGATTCAGTGGAAAAGACCCTGCCATTGGGAAGATTGAAGACAAAAGAAAAAGATATCAGAAAGATGAGTTGGATAGATAATGTTGTGGAAATATTGATCAAAAAACTTCAAAAGACTTCAAGAAATAGTATAACTAGAAGTGCTATAGTCTATTTTATCACGAAGAGTCAAACACGACTCAATGACTGAATAACTACCACAACAAAAAATCCAAGGAAGTCCTGTTTGGTTCTTAGGATCACCAATTAATATTAAGTGATTACAAATTTAGGTCTATGTAGCTTTTCAAGGAGATAGAATGAGAAGATGAGATGAGGTAAAGGGACAAGAAAGGAGGGGCAACTATTTCCCTAGAATAACAAAGGCAATCTTTTCCCACAATAACCTAGTAAAGTAGGTAGTATACCATTATTACCATTTTCATGAAAAGAAGATGTGATTTTTACCTTTTTCTAACCATCATCCTAGCTCTGATGTAGACTTAGGATGGGATCCTTAGGATGGCAACCAGTGATCCCTTGACAAAGCCTAGCCTTTAATCAACAATGCCCTGCAGATATTAAGTAGTTAACTTTGCCATCTGTGGGAAAAGTCTTGATTCAGAACAAGTTTGATTTTTAAGGAGATATGCTTCTAGAGAGAAGCAAAAGGGAGGAGGGAAGTTTCTTTCTTGCCATTCTCTCTTCACTAGTCATTGTTTCTAGTAGAAGAGCAGCTTGACCCAAAAAGAAACACCTCATTTAAGAGCCAGAAAGTCATTTTAAGAGAGTTAAAAGAGGCACAGTTGAAAGAAACCCAATGTCTCTACCATGTATAAACAGACATGGATTCAGAGAGGTGTCATATCAAATGAAGAATTAGCTTCAAGGATTATGAAAGAAGAGAATCCATTATAAATTCACAAAAACACTTTAAAGTTTTCTATACTATTTTGAAAGGGCATCTAACTGGTAAGTGAAGAGAGTACTGGGCCTGACAACAGGAAGATTCATTTTTCCAAGTTTAAATCTGGCCTCAGACACCTACTAGGTCTGTAAGTAAGTCACTTTACCCTGTTTTCCTCAGTTTCCTCATCTGTAAAATGTACAGGAAAAGGGAATGGCAAATCACTCTAGTATCTTTGCCAAGAAAACCCCTAAATGGGATCATAGAGAGTCAGATATAACAAAAATGACTGAATAACAACAAGCACAACAACCTATTTTAAAGCATGGCTAATGAAAAGACAAGAGCTGAGTAGAAACTTTGAAGTCAAGGGAATCTAGAAAAGTAGTTTCATTTGAGCAATATGAGATGACTAAATGATAATGAAATGCCCAAGTATATGAAATGATCAAAGGCTGTGAATAAAAAATTCTCAAAAGAAGAATTGCAAACAATATTTAACAACTATGTACAAGAATGCTCCAAATCAAAATGATTAGAGAAAATAAAATAAAAAAAGAACTCTCAAGTTTTACTTCACACCCAACATCATTAAAGATGACAAAAGAGGGTAATAATTGATGTTAGAGAGGCATACTAATGAATACATTGGTTGGTAACACTGTAAATTGGTCCAACCATTATGGAAAGCAATTTAGCTTTATGTAAACAAAGTGACTAAAATGTCCATATCCTCTGACCCATAAGTTTCATATTTAGGTCCATCTTTAAGCCAATCACAAAACAAAAGGACTAATATAGACTAAAATGTTTATAAATATACCTTTGATAGTAGCAAAGAACTAGAAGCAAGCAAAATGATTACAGGTTAGATGATGTCTAGATAAATTGTAGCTTATTGATGAAATGGAATAAATATTATAAGAAACAATGACCATGGTGAATAAGAAAGGCATGAGAAGACATATGAATTGATGCAAAGTGAAATAAACAGTACTAGGTATATTGTAAAATCATAACAACCACACCAAGCCCTAAAAAAAGATAAAAGAAGGCACCTGTCCTCCTTTTTAAAGATGTGGGCAGTTATGGGAGTGGAAATTACATCAGATTTTCTTATCTTAGTTTTGTCGAACTGATTTTTTTCCCATTTAAATTTTTCTTCTTTTTTTTTAAATTTTTATTTTATTTACATAACATATGTGTGGGTAATTCTTCAACAATAACCCTTACATAGCTTTCCGTTACAAATTTTTCCCCCCAACTTCCCCACTCCTCCCCTAGATGGCAGGATATCCACTACATGTTAATTATGTTAAAATATTGGCAAATCGAATATATGTATACATATTTCCAAACTTATCATTGTTGTGCAAGAAAAATCTTATCTACACAAACGATATATCAGATAAAGGAAACACAATGTAAGCAAACATCAATCAAGGAGTATGAGAATATTATGTTGTGGTCCACATTTCGCATCCCTCTCTCTGAGGTATATGGCTTTCTTCAGTGAACAATTGGAGGTGGTTTGAAACATATCATTGTTGAAGAGAGCCATGTCCATCAGAATTAATCGTCATATAGTACTGTTGTTGCCGTGTATAATGATCTCCTGGTTCTGCTCATTTCACTCAGCATCAGTTCATGTAAGTCTCTCCAGGCCTCTCTGAAATCATCTTGCTGGTCATTTCTTACAGAACAATAATATTCCATAATATTCATATACCATAATTTATTCAGCCATTCTCCAATTGAAGGGCATCTATTCAATTTCCAGTTTCTAGCCACTACAAAAAGGGCTGCCACAAACATTCTTGCACATGTGAGGCCTTTTCCTTTCTTTATGATTTCTTTGGGATATAAGCCCAATAGAAACGCTGCTGGGTCAAAGGGTATGCACAGTTTGATAACTTTTTGAACATAGCTCCAAATTGTTCTCCAGAATGGCTGTATCTGTTCACAGCTCCACCAACAATGCATCAGTGTCCCAGCCCTCCCACAACCCCTCCAACATTCATCATTAACTTTTCCTGTCATTTTAGCCAATCTGACAGGTGTGAAGTGGTACCTCAGGGTTGTCTTGATTTGCATTTCTCTGATCAACAGTGATTTGGAGCACATTTTCATATGACTATAAATAGTTTTAATTTCATCCTCTGAAAATTGTCTGTTCATATCCTTTGACCATTTATTGATTGGAGAATGGCTTGAATTTTTATAAATATGAGACAATTCTCTATATATTTTAGAGATGAGACCTTTATCAGAACCCTTGAATGTAAAGATGATTTCCCAATTTATTACTTCCCTCCTAATCTTGTCTGCATTGATTTTGTTTGTACAAAAACTTTTTAACTTAATATAGTCAAAGTTATCTATCTGGTTTTCAATTAAGAGTTCCAGTTCTTCTTTGGACATAAATTTATTCCATCTCCACAGGTCTGAGAGGTAAACTATATTATGTTCCTCTAACTTGTTTACAAAATCACTCTTTATATCCAGATCATGAACCCATTTAGATCTTATCTTGGTATGTGGTGTTAGATGTGGGTCAAGCCCTAATTTCTTCCACACTAGTTTCCAGTTTTCCCAGCAGTTTTTGTCAAATAGTGAATACTTATCCCAAAAGCTGGGGTCTTTGGGTTTATCAAAAACCAAATTGCTATAGTTATTGCCTAGTTTGTCTTG